>JAYEPQ010000017.1:19630797-19938297 GCA_036321105.1 Dracaena cambodiana
TCAGTCTTATACTCAAATTCTAATTTTTTATTCATCTTTCTCTCTAAATATGTTTTTTTAACTTTTTTCTTTTCTTTTATATTTTCTTTCTTTTGTGAATATTTCACCTTTCATGTGAATATTTAAACTTGCTTAGGCGTAAATACCCAATAACTCGGATCATATTTAATTTTTTAAAAATACCATTCATGTGAATATTCACGCTTACTAAGGCGCAAATACCCAACTACTTAGTAATTTTTAAGAAATTTATTTATTTAAGGATCATTGCCTTAATACCAGCCTCACCTCTTTATTATTTTTATTTTACTTTTTCTTTTTGTAGAGAGATAAGACTACTCAATTATTATTACTTTATTTTTAACTAATAAACCTTTGTGAAGTGGAGAAATAAATGTATAATTACCTCAAAATTATTATTAGTAGTATTTATTTATTTAGATTTTAAGCATAAAATTCAAAGTATATTATCTAGTAGTTTTCTATCAAATCCAAATCTAAATTTATTCTTTCATTTGTAATTAGCTTGATTTCTAGCAGAAAATATTTTTTTAAATGTTTTTAAAAGGAAAATAGAAATTATTTTTTTATGCTTTTAAATGACCAAAAACTATTCCAAGTAAAAAATAAAGAAACCCAAAAATCCTTAAAAAATCCTAGAAAGAAAACACAAAAAATCCTAATTCCTCCCCCACATCTAAACTCGTGTATGTTCTCATACATCAATCATTGGTGTCGACCCCTATGTCATCGACTAGTATCATTAGGTGACGCCATGTACATGCACTTGAACTTTCGTCCCGATTGATGTGTTTTAATCGTCACCAAATTTTTCCAAGACCTTTCCAAATAACATGTACTTGTTCATTAGGATCTATTGGAAGGGCTTAGTCAAAAAATGCATCATCCTTCTCCTCTTGGTTAGGATTAGTGGTATAAGTGTCTTCATCGGCATTGTGTTGTTTCAGTCTTCTGAAACAGTAGCATGATACATCATTGAGATGTGCTCACTACCTATTTGGATACTAGTGGATACATAACAATCACACTCCGCATCAGACATAAACATTCCACACACTTGTGTAATTAAACTAGTAAAGGTAAACTAGTTATCAACTGCATTTTAGTGTCTATTATTGTGTCAATTAATTGCGTGCATATGCCAAAGTTTAGATCCTGGTTCATAATACAATCATCAATATGTAATATGGGTGCATAAAAGATGATATATATGTAATCCCAATTACATTCTGATTGATCTAGCAGCAAGTGACGCGAATATTGCGATATAAAGTCTTCCTATTGACCCCCCTGTCTCATGTGATTGTGCACTTAGGATCCATCTTCGTGAAATTCTTCTCAATCACAAACAGGGTTTTCTTCTCATTGTGGAGAAGAATACCAGTGGTGGCAGAGATAGTCCCTGCATGCACAATAAGTGTTTGACCTCCCCACTCTAGTTGAAATGATTTGCGAACGTTCGCAACATTAAACTTTGCAAATCTGGTATAAAATTACTCTACGAGATCAGGAACAGGAAAGATGTGGGCTAGTAAATTAGACAATTGCATCCCAATACTTCAATTGCGGATACAAAATATACCAAAAATACTGCAAAAATATCCCAAGAACATTTCTCTACAGTGAATCTAGCCATGAGTGCAGATATTGATCCCAAATTTGTAGAGAATAATATAGAGTGAAGAGAGATCATACCTCCCCTGAAGCTTTAGGAGGGAAATCCAAAAATCTGCTGTTAATACACAGTATATGTCACTATTTGGTGGCAGCACTAGAAGCAGCGGGCCCCAACCTTCTGTTGTAGGGTCATGGGGAGGTGGGGGAATCTCCTGATAGCTCTAGATCTAGAGGAGGAGCTTATGGCATCTCTGGATCTGAAGGAGAGAGATTTGGAGGAGATAGGGAAGGTGGGGGTTTGCGAGGGTTTATAGTGAGTGGCAAATTTCCTCCAGTCCCTCACTTTACTCACTTCTGCTGCAGCTCCTAAAAACTTTGCTTTTAATTCGTAGCTTTTTATAAATTTATTTAATACACAAAATATATAATAATATCTATTATACAAGTATTTACATGCGTTTATACATAGATTGGATCGTAAAGTATAATGATCTAGACATTATCGTGCACTTGAGATTCCAAGAACAGCTTTAGTCATTGCCCGTTCACTTTGAATATATTGCTATTCTTAGAATTCTTGATATCGATAGCACCGTGAGGGTGCACAGTCCATATTAAGTACGGTCCACTTCATCTAGACCTCAATTTCTCTAGGAATAAATGTATCATCGAATTATATAAGAGAACTTTCTGTCCGAGTGTAAACGACTTGTGAATAATCTCTTTCTTGTGAAACACTTTAGTCTTCTTTTTGTAAATCCTAGTATTTTCATAAGCACCCCTCATAATCTCATCAAGTCATTCAATTGCAGCTCCGTTATTCGCTACCTTTTTCTAATTGAAAGTTCAAGAATTTGATAGTCCATAAAGTTTTGTACTCAAACTCCACCAGCAAATGACACGCTTTGCAAAAAATCAGACGATATAGAAACATACCTAGATTAGTCTTGTAAGTGGTACGGTAAACCCATAATGCATCTGCTAATTATACGACCAATCTTTCCTAATGTGTTGACAGTCTTCTCCAATATTAGTTTGATTTGGTGATTGAAAATTGTTACTTGCCCACTAGTTTGTAGATGATACGGTGTAGCTAATCTGTGGGTAATGGAATATTTCTTTATAAGTAGTTCAAATGACTGATTAGTAAAATGGATACCATACTAATGATAGCTCGAGAAATGCCAAATCGAGAAAAAAATATTCTCTTTCAAGAACTTGACAATAATTTTAGTATCATTCGATTTAGTGGCAACTACATCAATCCATTTTGAAATGTAATCCACAACGACCAATATATACTGGTTTCTGAATGAGTTAGATAACAGTCCCATAAAGTCCATACCCATAAATTCAATATTTCAACATCAAGGATAGGCTATAGAGGTATCATGTTACGTTGTATAATCTTGCTTACATATTAGTATCATGTGCATGTCTTGCAATATTTCATAGTATCTTTAAAAAGGGCCAATAAAAGCCATTCCGCAACACCTGTTTGGTTATTTTCCTGGGACTAATGTGTCCTCCACAAGCAAGATTGTAACAAAAAGAGAGGACATTTTGTATTTCATCATATCGTATGCATCGTCACATGATCCCGTCTAGACAACATTTGAACAAATAAGGATCATTCCAATAAAATAACTTTATTTGGAACATGAATCTATATCGGTTCTACTTGAACCAATGAGATAGAATCTCTTTGATCATAAGATAGTTCACAATATCAGCAAATCAAGGTTCACGAGTTAATATAAGCAATTGTTCATAAAAAAAGATTCGTTTATAGGGTGAGCAATAGATTAAGTGTTGGGCAGGTGAGACAAGTGATCCACTACTACATTACCAGCACATTTCTTATCTAATATCTCAAAATCAAACTCTTGTAATAAGAGGATCTATCAAATAAGCATTATTTTTGCGTCTTTCTTGGTCAAAAGATATTTCAAAATAGTTTGATCGGTGTATACTATAATCTATGATCCAATCAAGTAGAAATAAAACTTTTCAAGTGTAATGACGACTATCAGTAGTTCTTTCTCTGTGGTAGAGTAGTTCAACTGTGTATCATTTAATATCCTACTTGTATAATAGATCATATGTGGTTGCTGTTCGCCGCAAAAGTTTCTTTGCTTCCTCCCATTGAATACAACTTAGATTACAATGAAAGTGAACAAGATGAAAAGAAGAACAAACGAGAGGATTTTATATTTCAATCGCTCTCTTTTACAATATTTGTGTGGGATCTATGGCGATGGGATCTGTCGAGCAGCTCCTTTGGACGATCGAACGTTGAACTCTTCTCTCTCGAAGATATCGACCGACTGTAGACGATCTTCTCCGGTCTTTCCCGAACTCAAGGCTCTGTACGTAACTTGAATTCTCTAAGATACCGAAAGGAAGAAGAAGAATACCCGCGAAAGGAAGATCTCTGACTTCAAGGCTCTCTCGCATACTTGAATTGCCAAAGGATCCAAAAAGAAGACCCCTAGGGTTTCACCAAGAAGGTATTTATATCCCCAGGTTAATTTGAGAGTTTCTATCTAAATAGAATTCCCTCTCATCAAGGATTCCAATCAAATATTTAATATTGATTTAAATCTCTTGATTTAAAGTTCTGATTGGACTTGATTTAGGTATTTGGATAAGCCCAAATCATAATCTCAATCAATTTGAGATTCTGGTTATCTGCTCACGCGGAGCTTTTAATCGCATCAAAACGCGGCGCTAAATAACCAGAAAGCGGAGCTAACGCGGAGCTATTGATAGCCCCGCATTTCACTCATCGCGAGGCTAAACCAGCCAGAATATGGAATCAACGCGGAGCTACTAAACATCTCCGCGTTTTGTTCAAACGCAAGGCTAATACAGCCAAACGCGGAGCTACTGAATTAGCTCCGCGTTCTGTTGTGGAAAATTCTATTTACTTAGAAATTTTCACTGCCAACAGAACCCCCTCCAAAGTTTTCAAAATGGCTTAGAACTTAGCAGATTTTGAAATACTTTGGATCTTTAAACGCAGAGTTAAAATACCAAGTTTATCTCGCGTTTTTTTTTTGTTCACTCACGCGGAGCTAACTGCTTCACATTTTCAGTGAAATGAGTAATTGCTTCATTGATTACTCTGAATTTCTGCGCCGAATACCAAGAGGCGGAAATTTTGTTTAAATAGAGTGTTTGACCCATCTTCTTCTTCATTTCATCCGAAGAATCCAAGAGCTTAGAGCTCAAGCGACTCAGGCAAATCAGTTTGAAGTAATGATCTTCAACCGAACTTCCTTCATCTTCCCATAGATCTTCATCACTAGGATGTTATCTAAGAAGAGTACGGCATCGTGCGCCTCCTCACCATCGGCGGCCGGCATTAACAGTGGCGGCAGCGGCCGAGGCAGTGGCCACAATGGCGAGCCAATCCATACTACACCAATTGAAGGTATAAATTCTGAACTTTTAGACTCCTTAAATCAATTTTGGAGTGTTTTGGCTTGGTTTTAACCGACCAGCCAATTTTGAACCGGCGAGATCGCCGTTCTCCGGCCGTAAGGCTTGAAGGAGAAGGAGAAGTCAGAGAGGAACTCTGATCTTTCTCTACGCAAAGTTATCGCATCATCCTCGCGTTTTGAAGCGCGGCGCTATTAAAGAGAAGGAAGAGACAGAGAGAAACTCTGTTACGCGAAGTTATCGCTTCATCCTCTGCGTTTTGAAACGCGAGGCTATTTCTGTACGCGGGGTTATCCTTAGCTCCGCGTTTTTGTACTTAGAGGATTTTTCAAGTTTTGTCTAACTCTTGATTCTCCTTTTGCAGTGAAGTACTTGGACCAGATCCTTCTTGAAGAGGAGTGCATATGGCTTTACCTGACTTCTTCAACAAAAGTAACTCTAAGGAAGCCAGAAGCATATGCTTTACAACATAGTTGCAGTTTTCAAGCTCTGGCTCCTAAGGTAAACTTTTTGAAGGAGTTACAAGAACTCTGCAGCAGCTCATTAAGTTTTCTTGAGAACCATTTCTGTTAGATGACAATTTATGTTGCTTTCCAAAGCGATAGAGATGATCATCTAAGAGCTTGTAGCATTATCTTCAGATAATCCACTAAGAACTTTTAAACAGATCCTAGTTGACATTTGCAGAGGAGATCTCTTGCATGTGAACCATGGAATTGAACTTCAACATTTAATGGAGGAGTCTCACCGTTAGGTTATTGATGAGTTGATGAATTTGTAGAAACTTTTGGGAGAGCTATAACTCCCTCTTCTTTGTAATCTCTTCTTTTATGAATAAAGAGCAAATTATTTTCCTCTCTATCTGTCGGCTTCAAGAATCTTGCTTGCTCAACAAATAGATGGTTTATAATTTTGGTAAAATAATCTAAGGCTCATTTGCGTAACTTAGATTATTAATACCAAGATGATCGGGTAAAGATTATTTTAACTTAGAAGGAAGCTCCTAATTGCACTTACCAAAAATCCAAGTTCTTCATAGGAACGCAAAGCTAAGTTATCAAGTTAGCCCTGTGTTTTGCGGAGTTGCGCGGAGTTAATAACTTCGTGTTTTCCATCGTCACGCGAGGCTAATAGCTTCGCGTTTTTTTTTTTGGAGAGTAACTGATCAGTCATTTTCTCCGAGATTCGCGTCGAACTCCAAGAGGCGGTTTCTTTCATTTAAATGAAATCTCTATTCCTTATCCTTCTCATTTCACTTGAGAACTTTCCAGAAATTTAGAGATTCAGGCGATCAAAGTTCAAGCGACCCGAGCGTTTCTCCGACCGAGTTCCTCCCGATTTTCCATCGATCTTCCTCGATTTCATCAAGTAATGGCACCCAAGACTCGTGCTTCTTCTCACGCAGCCCCATCGTCGGCGACTGGCGCAAGCAGTGGTGGCAGCGGCCATGGCAGCGACGCGCCAGCCCACATTTCGCCTATTAGGGGTAAGAATCTCTCTATCGAGACTCTCCAAAACATTTCTAGAGTGACTTGGCTTGATTTTAACCGATCGATCACCTCTTTTATCGGCAAGCTCGCCGTACTCCGGCCGTAAGGCTTGGAGAAGAAGAAAAGTCTCTGACTTTCTTCGTACGCGAAGTTATCGCATCATCCTCGCGTTTTGAAGAACGGGGCTATTTAATTTAGCAGTCGCGTTAAAACGCGAGGCTATTTTGAGTAGCAGCCGCGTTGAAACGCAAGGCTATTTTGAGTAGCAGTCGCATTAAAACGCGAGGCTATTTTGAGTAGCAGTCGCGTTGAAACGCGAGGCTATTTTGAGTAGCAGTCGCGTTGAAGCGCGAAGCTATAGTCGCGTTAAAACGCGAGGCTATCTTTTTGACTTCTGTGCAGTCTAATTTTTAGCTTCACGCAGAGCTACTTTTAGCTTCGCACAGTCTAATTTTTAGCTTCGCGCGTCCATACTTAGAAAAATTTTCTGTTTTGTAGAAATTTCTTCTAACTCCGGTTCTTCTTTTTGTAGTAGGGTACTCAGCGGAAGCTCTTCTCCATAAGCACTACTTTGGCTTTGCTGGTGGTTCTGATCTATCAGCTCAATTTCGTTTCACCACCATCCTGGCCGCATACAAACCTGACTCGAGAGGGCGCAGGGAAAAGTTGATCAAATATCATCCCACTACTGCACGTGAGATTATCACTGATGCAGCCTTCGAAGATGTGAACAGAGAAGTGTTAGAAAAACCCGCATTTCTCTTTAGGGACCAGATGGAGCAATCAGATGAGATCCTCTCCAAAGAGGATTGCATGTGGCTGTATAACTCTGGCGAAGCTTTAATGTTTTTGCCTGAAATGGATCGCGGCTACCCCCTGATTTACCTTCAGAGATTGGCAATGCCCCGTGAGTTAAAGTGGGGACTATCTCAAGAGCAGGATGGCGTCCCAACGGGCAAATTGGGCGCACATGGGGCTTATCAAGATGGCCCCACTAGATGCATTTCTGGTTTGCTTCCAGGCCGTTTTGGCAAGGAGCTCCCAGTAGGAGAGGTTCCGATCTGCGCAAGAACTTTCATAAGTGAGTTCCTGGCGAAAGAAGGTCAATACCCGGCTAGCGACTTTAGGATGCCTGGCTGAGTTTACTCTTCTGGCAACATGTGGTGGGCCCGCCTTGTCCAGTACATGTTGAATTCTCATGAACCCATTCTGAAGGAGATTGCCTGTACAAGGCCATCAGGAACGTTCAATTCGGGTTCCCTCAGAGTGCTTATCATTTATTCTGCTTTTTGGAGATGTATAACCCCGAAACCTGCACCCTTTTACGCCAGTGGGTGAGCTAGGGTTCGCTCTCCATGAGATGTTCGAGGTATCTGAGCTCTCAATGGGCGAAGTCCCCTACGAGGAGTATATCCCCACTACCGAGGAATTGAACATGCTGCTGGCGAAGGACGAGCGCATCTATGCTACATACTGGGAGATGATGTGCCACTACCGCATCTGTGCTGACTTAGCAGGTGTGCGTAATCAAGGTATCGGCCACAAGAAATGGGCCGATTACCTCTTTGCCAACTTGAACTCCAAGGACAGTTCAACAACTATCCATGGCCATGTTCCCGTCTATATCACAGAGATTGATCGCCGCATTGCCAAGACTCGGCTAATGTATTATACCACTGATTCCAATGAAGGTGGATTCGGTCCTGGTATTTCTTTCAAGAGCTACCACTATCAGGCTCAGTCCCCAGTGTCTAACAGAGGCCTTATTGCTGGATTCTTGATATTGTGGCTGAAGAGATGTGTGGTGCCATCATTGCCAAAAGAGGCAATTGCAATGACTGTGGTCTATCCAGCAGTCCTCGCATACGGCCGACCTTTCGGACTTCTTTCTTCCATGGTGTGCAATCTACAGCATGGATTGCGAACACTCTGCAATGACTTCATCCCTGCTGATAAAGGCAAGGGGAAAGGGAAAGGAAAGTCGAAAGAGGTTGCCTCGGTGAAGACTCCTAACCCTAGGGTGGAGCTTCCTTATACTTATCTGATGGCATGGCTTGTTATGCACTGCCCGTCTTTGATGAGTGCTGCTTCACGCCGCTCTGGTGACAAGTGTTACCTTGTGGAACTATACGAACGCTCCTCATGGAAGCACCACTACATGTCCCAAATCCGTAAGACTCTCCGGCAACACCAGAACTATGAGATTTTCAGGTGCTTCCCCGACTTCCCTGGTGGAGGATACGGGTTGAAGTTGAAGGATGTTGCAGGAGCAAATAATTTTACTGCCTTATCCTTAGGAGCATTCTAGTGGCTTCTCAATATCCGGTCCGGGCATCTGGTGTACCGTCAAGACAGTAAATGTCTTATTGAACCGTACATCCCGAGTCGCTTTGCTCGCCAATTTGGATATTCCCAACTTTATGTGGGTAATCCAAACAAGAGCTTTGCCTACGAGGGGAGTTTATATGATGGTGCTCGCGGCTGGTTTCATTTTGTAGCTAGTGGGACCGGAGCAGAATTCGCCCTGCCCCAGAAGTTGCCAGAATTGGCCATGACTCTCAGTTTTTGCACATGGTATAACGTTGCAAATGCTGACGTGCCTCATTTCTCGATCAACCGAAGTTGTTGCAAGGAGATTGAGGCTTTCTACATTAGCCGCCAAGGCACTTCCAGAGTTAGAGTAAAAGGAATGGATGAATTTCTTGGTGCCGCGGCCGAACCATCAGATGTCAGCGAGTCTAGCGATGATGATGATAATAATGATGATGACAATCCTGATGCTGGAGGTGCTCCCCAACCTGTCGTCATTCGTCCCTGGAGCCCGACCCTCAAACGCCGCGATACGCTAAAGAAAGTGCCTGCCAAAAGGAAGCAGAAGTTGGCTCCGGGAACTCTAATAGCCCCCCAAGAAGTGGCTATCAAGTTTTCTTCGGATCTGCTGGCTTCAACTCTATCTCCAGCGCCGGCAGGGGAGAGTGGACCCGTTGGAGCTCCAAGTGTTTCCGAGATTCCGGCTCCTCCAACCGTAGAACCTGTTGAGCACCCTGCTGCGCAACCACTTGGTAGTGAGACGGGTACATTTCTGGAGATGACGATGGCTCCCCCTTCAAGTCCAACAACTGGATTTGTATCTCCAGGTATGGCTCTTAGTGTTCTGTCTTTTGTTCGTTATTTTACTATAACATCATTTTTCTTGTTTCTTGAAATATAGGTGGTCAGCTCCTCTCGCCAATGCACTCAACTACCCAGGTGGAGTCTGACGATAGGGTGGACTATTCGGGCGCTACTGGCTCAGTGGGTGGTTTGGGTAGCGCAACAAGCGATTTTGATGCAGACTACTTTAAGATAACTCCTCCCTCTGTTCCTTCTTCGGTTCCCCCAATTGATGAACTTGGGAGTGATGATAGGACAGAGGTGATTGTCGCAGCCGCGGCAAAAGAAGCCACTCCGTCTCCAAGTTTGTCGTCTCCAACACCACCGGTCTGTTCCACAGAGACCTTTCCAGTGGTCTCTGGTGCACCTTCTGCTCCTCAGTCAGCGGTTTTAACATCATCTATCATTGTAGCTGCTGAGACACCTGCAACTCCTCCAGCTCCAAGTCTTCCAGTAGGAGATGAGGAAAACCTGAGGTTCTCATTTGAAGCTACTTCTGTCACCGGAGGAGCTTCTGGTGGAAACACTCCCTCATCGTCTCCTGTTGGTGGCGCTGTCCGAGTGATTTGTACTAGCGATGCTTCTCTTCGGGTTCCCAGTTCAGCCAGGTCTGCATTGGCTTTACTTGCCCTACATATTATGGACCTAGTACAGGGACGGGCTTCTTCCTCTCCAATTCCCGTAAATACCGCTCCTTCTTCAACGATGCCTTCATTAGCACTGCCTGCCTTAAATACAGACACCGTAGACCCTCTCGAAGAAATCTTCAACTACAGTGTTAATGACTTTATGCGGTTGCTAAGAAGATGCATCGAGATGACCCTTGCTGGAAGAGATTTTCTCAATCTCGAACGTCCGATGCTATTCAGCTATTTAGATAATATTGAAAGGGTCGGGGGACAAGACCGAGTAGCTCCTTACTGGGCCCGCCTTGCAGACTTGGAAGAGCAAGTGCGCACGCTGAACACAGTTCACCAAGCGGACATGGAAGCGATTACCGCAATAGAGTTGATGCATCAAGAAGAAGGATGGTCTCGGGAATTGGCAGAGCTCCGGGCTAGTCGGGAGTCCATCACTAAAGGTTTGGAGGCGGTGGATTCCGAGATTGGGAGGAGTCAGGCCGCCATCCTTAGAGCCCAGGAAACCATTGCTAAAGCTCGGGCGGTCTTAGTAACCAACGAGCTTCAATTAGGGGAAGCTGTTAAGAAGCGGGAAGCGCTGATCCTTCAACGGGAACAAGTTGAGCAGGAGGAGATAATAAAAAGCCGTGCTATGGAAGAGTCTCGTTAGCATCTAACTCAGCAACTTGCAATGAATGATGATGACTTACTTCAGCAGGCCCAACACTCCGTGGAAGCAACTCGTCGTCAAGTAGTCGACGAGGCGACGAATAAGTTGAAGTCCCTAGGAGATTCATAGTTTTCTTCTATTCCTTTATTCTTCATTCTTTTTGTAATAAGAACTTGTAATAAAAGAAAGAACTTTACTGATTCTCTGACTTCTTCTGTAAATCGATTCCTTTTGAATGATGAATAAAGATAACTACTTTTTGATTCTTTTATTTGTTGGCTAGGAAATCTGCTTGCACAACAAATAACTTGTCATCAAAAGTAGTTTTATCTATTTTAGGCGAAGTATTCCAAGTCATACTGTCAGAGGTAAGAGTTTAACATGACAGGGTTTACGGGTTTTTTAGCAAACCCCCAGCTATTAACGGATTTGATTAGCCTTTACCAACTACCGTTTGAGTTACCGTTTGAGTTGGGCTAGCCATATTATTCCCCTCAACATGGTGAGTTGTCGAGAATTTTGTTTGGGCTTAAATGCCAAACTTTTCCTCTTCCCTTTGTCTTAGCGGCGTTGGGCAATTCATGCTTTTACCCCCAGCATGAAAGGGTTGGCGAGAAACTAGTTCTCTTCCCATTGCCTAATCGACACTGGGTAATTCATCAAATTTAGGTCAGAGGCGCTCAATTGCGCATGCCTTAACAAGTGGAGGCGGTCCAAGGCTCTCTCGCGTAACTTAGACTGGGCACACCGTGATGGTCGGGTTAGGATCCATCAAATTTAGGTCAAAGGCACTCAATTAAGCATGCCTAAGAAGAAGACTGGAGGCGGTTCGTAATTTGAACTGGGCACACCAGATTTAGGTCAGAGGCGCTCAATTGTGCATGCCTAAGAAGAAGTCCAAGCGCTCATCTGCATAACTTGAACAAGTGGAGGCGGTACAAGGCTCTCTCGCGTAACTTAGACTGGACACACCACGATGGTCGGGTTAGGATCCATCAAATTTAGGTCAGAGGCGCTCAATTGCATATGCCTAAGAAGAAGACTGGAGGCAGTTCGTAATTTGAACTGGGAACACCAGATTTAGGTCAGAGGCGCCCAATTGCGCATGCCTAAGAAGAAGTCCAAGCGCTCATCTGCGTAACTTGAACAAGTGGAGGCGGTCCAAGGCTCTCTCGCGTAACTTAGACTGGGCACACCACGATGGTCGGGTTATGATCCATCAAATTTAGGTCAGAGGCGCTCAATTGCGCATGCCTAAGAAGAAGACTAGAGGCGGTTCGTAATTTGAAGTGGGCACACCAGATTTAGGTCAGAGGCGCCCATTTGCGCATGCCTAAGAAGAAGTCCAAGCGCTCAATTGCGTAACTTGAACAAGTGGAGGCGGTCCAAGGCTCTCTCGCATAACTTAGATTGGGCAAACCACGATGGTCGGATTAGGATCCATCAATTTAGGTCAGAGACGCTCAATTGCGCATGCCTAAGAAGAAGACTGAAGGCGGTTCGTAATTTGAACTGGGCACACCAAATTTTAGGTCAGAGGCGCCCATTTGCGCATGCCTAAGAAGAAGTCCAAGCGCTCAATTGCATAACTTGAACAAGTGGAGTCGCGTACTTCCAGGGATATTAAGCATAGTATTTCTTCAGAAATTTGCCATTGATTGGCATCATCATCCTATCGCCATTTTGATTCATTAAGCACTAAGCTTCACTGGAGTATACAGTCTCCACAATGAACGGTCCCTCCCACTTGGGTTCAAATTTACCCTTAGTCTTGTGGGTCAGCACCATCGGCCTTTTAACAGCCAGAACCAAGTCTCCTTGTTTAAAGGTCCATGGTTTAACGTTCTTATTGAACGTCTTTGAGATTCGGGCTTGATACAACTCAATTTGTTGTTGAGCTCTGAGACGTTTTTCATCTAACGCCTCTAGTTCTTGTAATCTTTATTGATGGCGCTCTTCTGTCGTCATCTTTGTGGCTAAGGCTACTCTTTGTGATGGTATATGGATTTCAAGAGGCAAGACGGCCTCGCTTCCATAGACCAAAGAGAATGGGGTAGCTTTTGTAGGGGTGCGAACAGTGGTGCGATAAGCCCACAGGCACTCTCCTAGCTTCTCATGCCAATCTCGTTTATTGGAAGAGACGAACTTCCGAAGGAGTTTAATAATCGTCTTGTTGAAGGCTTCGGCCAACCCATTTGCTGCAGGGTTATATGGCATTGAAGAAATATCTTTGATTCTGAATTTATCGCAGAATCTAGAGAATCCCTGACTGATGAATTGCGGACCATTATCATGAATGATCCGTCGGGGGACGCCAAAACGATAAATGACATGATGCTTGATGAACTTGATCACATCTGTTGTTTTCACCTCTTTCATGGGCACGGCTTCGGCCCATTTTGATAAATAATCGATTATTGCGAGAATAAACCGATGTCCTCTGGATGACGGGGGAGTTATAGGCCCCACAATATCCATTCCCCATGCTTCAAACGGCCAACTAGCAACAGTATTGTGCAAGTATTCTGGGGGTTGATGAATGAAGTTAGCATGTACCTGGCATGCATGACATCTTTTAGCGTATGCCATTGCCTCGGTAATCATCCTTGGCCAGTAGTATCCTAGTCTTCTTATGCGGTCTCCGAGTTTTAGACCGGGCTGATGAGCTCTACATATTCCATCATGTGTTTCTCTCAGCACTTCTTCTGCTTCTGCTTTTGATATGCAGCGTAGCAGCAGACCATCTCTTGACTTTCTATATAAAGTCTGAAGCTTACGGTCATTATAAAATATCTGGGCCTTCCTCTTTATCGAGATGGCTTCCTTTGGGTCTTCTGGCAAGATCCCATGTAAAGCATAATCCACAAACGGAAATCGCCAATCATGGAGCTCCAGAACTAAACCTGTCTGGCACACCTCTTTGGCTTGGAACACCGTATCTGGGTGGAGGAGCTCTCTGCTTCCAATAGTGATGCTTTTTGCTTCACCTGGCGGGATTGTCAATGTTGCGGCTAATGCGGCAAGAGCATCTGCATATACATTCTCATTGCGAGATATATGGTAAATATAGAATTGCTCAAAATATCCTGCTAGCTCAATGGCTAGCTGGTGATAGGGGATGAGGGCTTCGTGTCTGACTTCATACTCGCCCGTCATCTGGTTGACAATGAGTTTAGAGTCTCCATATGCCTCTAAATAATTCACCCCCATTTGTAAAGTCATTTTTAAGCCGATAATGAGTGCATTATATTCTGCCACATTATTCGTACACGGTTCTGTTAACGAGTAACCGTTAGGCAATATATGTTTATGTGGAGATATCAGCATAACCCCCACTCCAGCAGCAGATCGTCTGGCAGCACCATCAAAGAACATTTGCCATGGTTGTTCCTTGCTAACTGTGTTAACCTCTGACGTCTGTTTGGAATTAGACCATATTGGATGGTCTGCTAAGAAATCGGCAATTGCCTGTCCCTTCATTGCTTTTTGAGGAACAAAGTGTATGTCATAGGGTGATAGTAGCAGGGCCCATTTTGCTAATCGGCCGTTTAAGGATCCCGGTTTCATCATCAGAATTTTCAGGGGATTAACCCGTGATATGACATAAATTGTTTGCCCAGAACGATAGTGTCGCATTTTCTGAACAGCAAACACTAGGGCTAAACATTCCTTTTCAATCGGGGTATACCGTTGTTCGGCCCCGCTCATTGTTCTGCTTAAATAATAGAGGGCATGTTCATGGCCGTGCTCGTTATATTGAGCAAGTAATGCTCCTAAAGCATTATCCATGGCCCTTACATATATAAGGAAGGGCTGCCCAGGGACTGGTGCCATAAGAACAGGAGGTTTGGTGAGGTATTCTTTGAGGTCATCAAATGTCTGTTGACATGCCTCATCCCATACGAAAGACACCTCCTTTTTCATAAGTTTGGAGAATGGCTGGCATCGTCCAGATAGGTTGGATATGAAGCGCCGAATATAGGCGAGCTTTCCTTATAACCCCCTTAATTCCTTAAGGTTGCGGGGCGGTAGCATTTCACTGATTGCTGTCACTTTTTCAGGATCGAGAAAGATTCCTGTTGAAGTTATTACGAACCCAAGGAATTTCCCGCTGGACACCCCCATAAAAGACTTAGAGGGATTCATCTTCAAGTTGTGTTTTCGCATAAGATCAAAGACCACTCTTAAATCATGAAGATGATCCTCTTTGTTTTTACTTTTGACCGCTAAGTCATCCACGTAGCATTCTACCATTCTGCGCAAGTGTTCTTTGAATATGACACTCATCGCACGTTGGTAGATAGCACCGGCGTTCTTCAATCCGAACGGCATCACTGTGTAACAGTATTCCCCCAGCGGTATTCTGAAAGCTGTATACTTTTCATCATCTGGGTGCATCTTGATCTGGTTATATCCTGAGAAGCCATCCATAAAGGACATCTCTCATAACCACAAGTATTATCAATCATCACATCGGTGATGGGGAGCGGAAATTCATCCTTAGGACATGCAGCGTTCAAATCACGAAAGTCGATGCATATCTTAATTTTGTCGTTCTTCTTACGAACTGGCACTATGTTGGCCACCCAATCAGGATGTTGTTCTTCACGGATAAATCCGAACTTTATAAGTTTGTTGACCTCAGCACCTATTGCCTCCATCAATTCCGGTCGAAAACGCCTCTGTTGTTTTTTAACAGGTTTGGCATCTTCTTTTATATTTAACCGGTGCGTAGCAATTTGAGGGTCAAGCCCAGGCATGTCTTCATAATTCCATGCGAACACGTCTATATACTCTTTAATAAGAGATATAATTCTCTCCTTTTCCAATGGGGTTAGCCTGTCGCTTATGAAGATGGGTTTCGGATTTTCTTCCGATCCCATGTTAACTTGGACTATTTTGTCTTTGGTGGGCGGGTCACGCTGTTCAAAGCGGACATCCCAGAGAGTGTCCATATTTTTAGCCCAGGTATCATCCTGAACATCAATTGGTTCCTCGTCGCTTTCCGGTGCGGCTGAAACCATATTGGCCGTCAAGGATTGAAACCAAACACCGGTACTTATATCCGAATCATGATTGGGTGAAGATGTATCTTCCTTGGCCGAAGAACTCTCTTTTTGTCCGGATGGTGACGGGGGAGGAGTAGATACATAGCCCAACCCCCTGCGAGTCTTCTGATAATAATCAGGGCTCTTTCCTCTCGGTCTGAACGAGGGTATAAGATTCCGTTGCTCTTTCCCAAAGTTTAATCCCGGTTTCTAGGTAAAATTATAACCCATCTTCTCCATCATTTGCTGGGATTTTTGTTCATACAGGTGAAATTGGGGCGATGTTTGTTCATCACTTTCACTGCTTTGTCTTCGCCGAGGTGACGTGATTACCTTGCCGAACATAATCGGCCTTTGAGACTTCTGACGAGGATGCACTTCGAAGTAGTGACATTTTCCCTTAACTATTTTAGACCTAGAGAGGAGGAATGACCTAAGTGGCAAATGATATGCCGCCAGAACTTCAAGTTCGGTCAGGTCATCCACTTCAGTAGAAGTACAAGAGGGTTCAGAGCTAGTTGCTACAGCATGCTCGTAGACTAATTTTATATTTTCATTAATAACCCATTCACTCTCTATTACATCAACTGTATTATCAAGACTCAAACTGAAATCTACGTGAGGGTTAATTTCATAATCACCCCCATCGTCTTCTCTAGGAAGCTCGTATTCAGTGTCTGCTTCGTTGCCACTGTCATCGAGCACTTGAAGCTTGTTGTGATCATCATCGGAGACTTCATGGGCTGATTTATAAAGTGCAACATATGTGAAGTAATTCTCCATCCCTTTGAATGGTTGTTTATCTGCATTTAGCGTCCGGACTTATCCTTCTTCTACATTGATGGAGAGTCGACGGGACTATCATGTGAGCGTGAATCCAAGGTCGTCCCAACAAAATGTTGTAGGAAGTATCTGCATCAATAACGTAGCATGTAGCCTCCGTCTTCAAATCCCCGATTTGACATCGGAGTCGGATTTTTCTGAGAGGACGGCTATTATTGGCATTAAACCCGTATATTTTTGTATTGGTTGGTGTCAGACGATGGAGGGAAATCCCTAACAGCTGAATCAACCTTCTGGGCACGATACTTAGTGCAGAACCCGGATCAATCTGAATTCGGTACACCTTTGTGGATCCGACATATCCGGTGAAATATAACGGCCTGTTATGCTTTATATTCCTTACCTGCATGTCTTCTTGAGAGAAGACAATTTGTGAGACTTGCCTCCTCACTTGGTGACAGCGGGGGCAAGAGTCCTGTTCTTCATCGGCCAGCTCAACTATCTGAGCTAAGAATGACTCAGAGTCTGCCAAGGCCTCTCTTAACGCTTCACGTGTTGATTTTAATAATCTCAACAATTCATAAAGCGTTACTCGTGCTGGAATGTTAGCCAGCTGAGCAATAATGTCAAACTTGAAGGTAGACTCCTAGGCTCCTTCATCTCTAATAGGATTCTTCTGAAAACGAAGTCCTTTCTGCGTCGTGGGTTTCGCAAGTTCTGCATATATATCTTTCGGATCTATTCTGGTGTAGTCCTTGAGATATGTCTTTCCGGATCGAATACCAGAAGGGCTTGCCCCATTTTGATGAGTGGCCATAATTTTGGGCTCTTCTTCAGCATCTGTGAAGGCTCTCGAAGCTATATACCCTTCCTTTATTTCTGCGAAAATGGTATTAACAGTCCGCTTCTTCCCTTGACTTCCTGTAGTAGTCCACTGCTCATCTTCTAACAAATCGGGATGAACCCACATAACTTCCCCTTTTTGGGTTGTTAGAGGGACAAGTCCTTCTTGGGCTTTGTTGTGAGGATCAAGGTTCTTTGTAACCATCTTACCCTTTGGGATTGGGGTCACTCCTGCGGGGAACTCATGGGTTCCAACCACTATGGTTGCCATATTGGCAGTGACCTTCTTCTGCTCTTCCTTAAGCGTCAGAATCCAGCTTCTATTAGTGCTTGGATTTTGTTCTTAAGAGGGTAACAATCCCTAGTCGGGTGCCCAACATTCCGGTGATAAAGACAATAATTGGGGTCGTTGGTCTTACCAGTGTCCTCCGGTTTTCTATTCTCCGGAAGTTTCAGCATTCCCTTCCTCTGGAGCAGGTGAAAGAGGATAAGCGTCTGTTCCGCCTTGAAAGTATAATTTCTCTCCTGCTGAGGTCTATTTTGCCTTGTGCCCTGTTGGTTTTGGGGCTTCGGCTTTGGTGGAGGGTTTGTCTTCTGAGGAGCAGCTTCTGATGCCATCACCGCTTTTCCTTTATTCTTATTGCTGCTATTTTGGGTATATGGCTTATTACCCCCAGTACTTCTTGATCCACGAGACTCTTCAACTCGCCGAATCAAGTCCTCAGCTTGCTCTCCCTGTTTGAGCAAATCCCTCCATGTCTTAGACTCTACGGCCCCCATTTTCAGGAGCACATTGGTCTTAAGATTGTGTCGACAAGTCTCGACTAGAGTTTCTTGGACCATTCCGTGTTTGCAATGCATGGACTTCTCCCGGAACCTTTTTATAAAATCTTTTACCGTCTCTTGTTCCCCTTGTTTAGTTGCAAGGAGGGAATGAACCGTAATCTCGGTATCATCCTCGAAAAAACGTGAGAGAAATAATTTCTCAGCATCTAACCAGATATTAATAGTACCTGGGGGCAACTACATGAACCAAGTAAAAGCAGGCCCTCGCAAAGTACTTGCGAATACCTTGGTCATAATCGGGTAATTACCCATCAAATGTCCCACTGGGGACAAAAAGTAATATATGTGCTGACTGAGCGATCCCTTCCCGTCATATGGCTCTAATTTGAGCGGCTTATACTTCTGAGGGTATGGTATCATATCCCACTCAGGCGGATATGGCCTTGAGACCCCTGCCTCCTTCAACTCCTTTTTACGCAGCAGCGCTTCGAGTTGACTTTGTAATTTTTCTATTTTCTCTCCATGTGGATCATGAAAAGAGAATCTATCCTCGTCCTCGTGCATCGAGTGGGCTTTCTCCTCCTGTTCTTCTTCATTTAGAGTTTCTTTGCCCTTTTTGGTATTATTCTCAACGAACTTTGAGAGCATCCCCTTAAGATCTTCAATCGTCTTTTGTTGCTCTCGAATCATTCTTTCTTGAGCTTCAAATCTCTGATTGATATCATCAGATTTATCTGCCATGTGCGATGCTGACTTCTGTAGCCGAGATGACGTAGAGGATGGAGGTGAAGCTATAGCTAAATTATCACTGTCATCGTCGTAAGAACCCCTTGCAAGCCTCTTATAATTTAGAGGCGGGACGGCTCCTGATTTAAGTCGGGTGACGTGAGGAGGTTCTTCATCGCTCGATTCTGAATCATCATCCGTCTCTACAATCTTCTTCCCTTTTCCCACCATATTGGAGGTCACAGCTCTCCATTCTTTTAGGGAAGTGGTTCTTGTTTTCTTAGTAGGGTTCTTGTCCGACTCAGTTAATCGGTCGAACACAGATACCCTGCTCTTGCTGCAGCCGCAGTTGTCCATTACAGCGGACACCGCTGTCATAATCTGCTGACAGTGACAAACAGGTTCAGCTTGAAGTTGTTCTATGCCCCTCTTCTTGGACAGATACTCCCTGAGATCAACGCCTTCAGCTATGGAGTCATGGGACCCATTCAACTTCTGAGAGGGTCTAGAAACCCACTGAAGCTTCTTAGGATTACTGGAGTCCAGTTCTGGTCCACTGACGCGAGGATATGCCATGATTCTGCGGTTGGGTTGATCCATGCGGAGCTTAGAAGTAGCTTCACGTCTTATCGCACGGGGCTGAGGAATAGCTCCGCGTCTTGCCATATTAGCCTCGCATTTCTCGCTGGCTTGGCTTGTCTTCAGAAGTTTAGCTTCTGGAGTAATAGCCCTGCGTGAAGGAAAATTCTTGCACGCTGGCTTATCTTTGCGATTAACGCAAATCATAGCTTCGCGCTTAGTGCGGTTTTTACGACTGACAACTATTTGCCAATCATCCTCGCGTTCCTCACGAAGAATCTTGCATTTCTCGTAAGTATTACTGGCCTCGCGTTTATCGCTTGACTCAGTATCAGCCTCGCGTGGGTAATCATACGCTGGCTTTGAAGAATTTTTATACTCGCGTTTCTCGCGAGTGTCAGGAATTTTTCGACTAGCGCAAATCTTGCTGGCTTCGCATTTCTCGCTAAGCTCAGTAGTAGCCTCGCGTGGAATATCACACGCTGTCTTTAAAGAATTTTTATACTCGCGTTCCTCGCGAGTGTCAGGAATCCTGCGTTTATTGCAAGTATTAGCAGCCTCGCGTTTCTCGCTTGGCTTAATATCAGCCCCGCATGGAAAATCACACGCTGGCTTCAAAGAATTTTTACACTCGCGTTCCTCGCGAGTGTCAGATATTTTGCGACTAGCGCAAATCTTGCTGGCTTCGCGTTTCTTGCTAAGCTCAGCAATAGCCTCGCATGGAATATCACACACTGGCTTTTCCTTGCTTTTAAAGCAAGTTGTAACTTCACGTTTAACGCGATAGTGACTAGTTTCGCGATTAGCGCGAGCCAGTTTGCGAGGGACCATAGCCTCGCGTCCATTAGCCTCGCGTCTAAGGCGGGCTTTGAGGGCTTTACGCCTCACTCTCCGATTCCGATTTCAGAGTTGGGTTCTGGTCAATTCAGTTCCCAGGTCTTCTTCGGCAGTAGGAAGCTGGTCCTCTGCTAGGATTTCCTGTCTGAGCATCAGCCCTATAGCCGCAGTCTCCAAGGATCCCCATTTCTCGGTGGATAACTTTTTACCCGTTGCTCGGGTATTGGAGCGTATGCGACGATAGTGTCGGGTCTCGTCCAAGTCACCTGATTCAGAGGAGAGGAACTCCTCGTACTTCTGCTGGTCGATTTCAACGACCAGCGTGTCTACTTCGGATCCGATCAAATCAACGTTCGATTGCGCCACAATCTCTTCATCAGTGAAAGAGATGGCTCCCACTGTGGTCGCCAGTTTGTTCGCCGCAAAAGTTTCTTCGCTTCCTCCCATTGAATACAACTTAGATTACAATGAAAGTGAACAAGATGAAAAGAAGAACAAACGAGAGGATTTTATATTTCAATCGCTCTCTTTTACAATATTTGTGTGGGATCTGTGGCGATGAGATCTGTCGAGCACTCCTTTGGACGATCGAACGTTGAACTCTTCTCTCTCGAAGATATCGGCCGACTGTAGACGATCTTCTCCGGTCTTTCCCGAACTCAAGGCTCTGTGCGTAACTTGAATTCTCTAAGATACCGAAACGAAGAAGAATACCCGCCAAAAGGAAGATCTCTGACTTCAAGGCTCTCTCGCGTACTTGAATTGCCAAAGGATCCAAAAAGAAGACCCCTAGGGTTTCACCAAGAAGGTATTTATATCCCCAGGTTAATTTGAGAGTTTCTATCTAAATAGAATTCCCTCTCATCAAGGATTCCAATCAAATATTTAATATTGATTTAAATCTCTTGATTTAGAGTTCTGATTGGACTTGATTTAGGTATTTGGATAAGCCCAAATCATAATATCAATCAATTTGAAATTCTGGTTATCTGCTCACGTGGAGCTTTTAATAGCATCAAAACGCGGCACTAAATAACCAGAAAGCGGAGCTAACGCGGAGCTATTGATAGCCCCGCGTTTCACTCATCGCGAGGCTAAACTAGCCAGAATGCGGAATCAACGCGGAGCTACTAAACATCTCCGAGTTTTGTTCAAACGCAAGGCTAATACAGCCAAACGCGGAGCTACTGAATTAGCTCCGCATTCTGTTGTGGAAAATCCTATTTACTTAGAAATTTTCACTGCCAACAGTTGCTTATCAATAGGTTGTCCAAAGACTGCACCGATAGTATAACCGGATACATTACATATAAGCTCGAAAGGCAGACTCAATTTGGCGCATGAATGATGAGAGTGGTAGTAAGTATCTCTTTGAACTGCTCAAAGGCTCTAAGACAGTCAGGTGTAAAATTAAATGGTACATCCATAGCCAGTAGATGTGTTAAAATTTTAGCAATTTTTTAAAGTCTTTGATGAATCCTCTATAAAATCTAGTATGGCCAAGGAAAAATCGTATATTTTTCACTGATCGTAGAGGTGGAAGGTTCGTGATTGGTCCACCTTAGCTTTGTCAATCTCGATACCATTCTTTGAGATGACATGCCCCAACACAATAAAATGATCTTTTTTCCATTTGAATGTCAAATGCTTCTCATGACAATGCATGAGAACTAGTTCTAAGTAGTATAGACACTGTTGGAATGAATATCCAAATATGGGGAAGTCATCCACAAAGATCTTTAAGAATCGTTCAATCATGTCAGAGAAAGTACTATCCTTTGGAATGTGGTAGGCGTATTACATAACCCAAAGAGTATGTGTCTATATACAAAGGTGGCAAACGAACATGAGTCTTCTCTGGATCCTCAGGAGCGATGGGAATTTGGTTGTAACCTAAGTATCTATCTAAGAAATAGTAGAACTTGTGTTTGACCAACCATTCTAACATCCAATGATAAAAGGCAAGGGGAAATTGTCCTTTCTAGTTGAAGCATTAAACTTTCTATAATCGATACAAACTCGTCATTCTGTCTACATGCGCATCAGGATAAGCTCGACTGCATCATTATTTACTATAATGATTCTAGACTTGTTAGACATTACTTGAACCAGACTCATCCATGCACTATTAGAGATATGATAGATGGTCCTATTGTCAAGGCACTTAAGAATATTCTTCCTCACAACTTTCTTTATTACTAGATTCAACCAATGTTGAAAATCTCTTGTAGGTTGTGGGTATCAAATAAATAAATTGTATGCTACACTATAAATGGAGTAATCCCCTTGATATCTGTCATAGACAAGTCTATGACTTCCCTATATGCTTTCAACACTGAAAGGAGCACTTCCTCCTGAGCCTCGGTCACATTTGCAGAGATAATGACTGGTAATATATTGCGTTCACGTAAGAAAGTGTATTTGAGATGACTCAGATGGGTCTTCATCTCATGCTCAGTGGACACTCAACTGATAGTTGTAACTAAACTTGTGGCTTGGTAGTCAATGGCTCTGGTGGAAATTTCCTTTGTGTGAAAGACACATGTTAGATGACTCATTGAGTGTATCCAGAAATAAACTCTCATCAACTAAACTATCCAGCTCATCAAGGAATTCCTCCTCAAGGCGCTCACTAGATAACCCTTGAATCATATTAACATATAAGGGCTCATCATGTGGATCAGATGGTTAGCGCCCTTGATTGAATATATTTAAGTCAAGTGTCATATTTCCAAAGGAAAACCTCATTGACCCACTCCGGTAATTAATAATAGTATTAGAAGTGGCAAGAGATGATCATCCCAGAATAACTGGGATATGGTGCTGTGATTCGCCACTGGTTGAGTCTCAAGAACTATAAAATTGATTAGGAAAATGAATTTCCCAATCTTAATCAAAATATCTTCAATCTCTCATATAGGCTTCTTCATAGATCTACCAGCTAGCTGTAACATAATCCTGTTAGGTCTCAACTCGCCTAATCCTAACTGTTGGTATACTAAATAAGGTAGCAAGTTGACACTTCCTACTAAATCCAGTAAAACTCTTTCAGTCACTGTAATTTTTATAGTGTAGGAGATAGTCTGACTTCTAAGGTCATTGTACTTCATATGTACTAAATAAGAAAGTATGCTAGATATGTTAGTAGCTAGAAAACTTTCTTTGGAATATTTGTTATCCTCTTCTTTGTGCATAAATCCTTTAAGAACTTTGCATAAGCAGATACTTGCTAGATTGGCATCGAGAAGAGGAACATTGACAATTAATTACTTGAATAATTCAAGAATGAGCTCTACCGAAGCGAGAATTTTTCTTTAAATGATTGGATAGGAAGCTTTAACTTTAGGAATATGGTCAATAAGAGGATCATATGCTTAGAAGTCAGGCCCTTTGTTACTAATAAGTGATATGTGGGATGATTGTGATGATGATGGTGGAATGTGAGGTGGTGATGGAATTATAGTGGAATCAAGTAATGTAGCCTGCAATGCAATATGAGTGGAATCAGGTTGCATCGTTACATGGTTGTTAACTTGGTTGCCAAATCAAAGTGTGACTTAGCTGACATGCGACTGAATGGAGTTAGAGAAACTGGTATTAGGGTTCGTTAAGGGTTAACTTGGAAAAGTACCCTTGCCACATCACTCATTTGATCTCTACTTGTTCAACCTGCTACTATAAATTTTTAATCGACTCATAGTTTACAAGCAGGTGTTGATCGGTTCTAAAAAAAAAGTCAGTTAACACTTTCATAAGATTTTCCATGTGCGTGTCAGCATTGGACGAGGCTTTAAGAAGTTTCTCTCATTCTTCTTAAGTGGTGACAGTCGCTATTCATAATCATTATTAGACCCCTCCTATGGATAAGATTGATTAGGTGCAGGTGGTCTAATCTGCTTGTTCCTATGGTTTGTAGCATTTTGGTGTTGATAGACATCTACATTTGGTCTTAGGAACTCACTATGGGCTGGATGTTGCATGTTAGAGTTGGGGCCTCCCTGATATTGTCATTGACTCTATAAAAGATTAAGGTGGTTCATCCAACCTGGATTGTATGTAGGAGCGTATGGTCTGCTCATGAGTCACGGGTACAAAGCATTAACATGTTCTGGTATCAAACCCATAGGATTTACTAGAAGTGGACACTTCTCCATTACGTGATTGAGTTTCACAATTAAACATGTGGGAGTTTGCAATTGATTTAGTTGGTTTATATGTGGAGAACTAGGAGTTTCCAATGTCTTGATTCTCCTTATAAGAGTCGTAATCTTAATTTTGACAGTTATAGAGTTGTCGGTGTTATGGATCATGCCCTTATTCATAGAAGTTGACTATCTCATTGTATTGTTTTCTACGCCAAGTCTTCTAAGAGCTCTCATACTTCATTCTTGATTTTCCTCATAAACTCCCCCTGACACAAAGACTAAAGAGGAGTTTTTGAAGTGTAATCAATTCCATTGTATACGATTTGATACAACCCTGACTTTTCTATCACATGGTGGGAGTATTGCACTAATAAATTCTTGAATCGCTCCAAATATTTTCAGAGGGGTTCTCCTTACACTTGACTAAATTGATTGATTGCATTTTTTTTTATATTTATCATCTTGTACATAGAATAGCACTGCTTAAGAAATATTGTCACAAATTTATCAGAAGAGTGATAGAATCAGTAAATATGTTATACAACACTTCTTAACATTATATTTTAAGGCGAACAGGATGAAGCTGAGCTTTATTACGTCCTCTAATAAAAGTTGCAATTTGATCATCATGTACACTTCTTGAAATTAACTAATAAATATGTATGTATCCTCAGAATCAGATCCAGTGAACTTAATAAGCATGCTGATGTATTGTGATTTCAGGTCAAAGTTATTACTTGTGATATAAAAGTTTGATGCATGACAGTAGTGATGTGTGCAATGGGCAGCAACGATCCTAAAGAATTGGAATCGGTTGGTCTGTCTTTTCATCCAGAATTGAATCTAATCTCACGAGTCGACCAAATTGATCATGGATCTAATATGTCATAAATCAACGCATGTAGATGAATGCATAAGTTTTCTAAAACTAGTGCAAAAAGTGCCAGGTGTAGTCTAGTGAGATGAAAGTGAAAGAAAAGTGATCAAATAAAATATGATGGACCTACAGTTTATTATATTTTTTTAATTTTTTAGAAAGATCAAGAACCCAAAATACATAACAGAAAAAAAAAAGGGCTAGGACAACCACTGAATGGCGGCTTTGGCCATTGTTTATGGCAAAACCAGGAGGCTTAGCTCTCTGGTTTCTGCAACTGCTTTCCATTGCTCATCTGGTTCTTTTTAGCTCTTTGTACATATACTTCAAGATCCCTACACACTCAAAATACACTGTTAACTTGTAAAATACAAGAAAAAGCAAGAGAATACCTTGGATCCCAGCAACGGCACCAAAAACTTGATGTGAATTATCTACTGCAAACACACAATATAGTTGTAACACAAAAGGATCGTTACCACAAGGATCTCGGGTATTATGCTAGCAAGTTAACTATGATGATCTAATATGAAAATATGAATTTTTATTTAATTTAGAATTAGCCCGGACATCGAATCCACTAGGCTCATAACCGAACACTTAATTTATTATCTCCTTCCTACTTTTTTTACCATGAACAATTACGATCATAACAAAAAGATGATATTTTTAATTCAACTTTTTTCAATTAGCCTAAGTATAAATTATCAAGTGTCATGAAAGAATAAATCATCAAAACTGGTGATTTTCATAAAATTCAAACTATATCAATAGAAATTCTTATAAATAAAATTCAAAGAAACAATTCTAAATCCACGACAAGTATATACTATCAAAAGTAAGTTTAAGCATAATTTATCAAAGTATTAGATTTACAAATTGAATTCTTTTAATATTTTTATAGAAAAATCATGTCTTTATAATTTTTTTAGGAATATGATATATAAAAATCATACTACGATTGTTACCTTTACTTCATCTACATTCTAAACCTAAGAAAAATTAGTTACTCATATTTTTATTTATGACAACTATTAAACATCTATTCTTTCCCTACAAAGCTTATAAGATTCTAACTTGAAAGCGATAAAAATTAACTACTAAAGCAAATAAATAAATTTACTTACAATTAATGCAAATAATAGCGAAGAAAAAACCTTAGAGGTTTGGTATGATGGTCATCGCTCCATAGAGCTTAATCACCAATTGTGTTAATTTCATAAAAAGGCATAGGAATCCCTAATTTACAATGATACAACCAATATATAGACCCTTGATTTCAAAACTCTAAACCAGTTGCGACCATAAAAATATAAAATTACAATAGAGCCTACACAAAAAATTTAGATGCAGACTCCTCGACTTTGTCACCAAATAGTGGCATTGATCGTCAGATAGTGATAGTCAAACTTATAAATAAGCTCTTAATCTTCATCCGAGACAGTACAAAAAGACCTAACCCCCATGGGCCCCACATTGCCCATGAACCACAGCCATTGCCACTAAATAGCAGCAGAAACTGTGCATTTGTTCTTCAAATTTCTATTAGCTGATCATTGGCTCTTCGGTCTAATTTGCGTGGCTGGTTTCCAACTCTATGTCTTCTATCTCTGTGATTCTGTAGCTTTCTCCTTTTTCGCCTCTTCCGAACTTGATTTTATCAAACTTCTACTGATTTCATACCAATCATTATTGCAGTAGGTTTAACCTGGAAAAGATAACTAAACATACAATACAAAAATAGATAAGATGAGAGATGCAAATATGCGATATATGAAGCTGATTAGAGAAATACCAGAAAATTTTTCATATATTTGTTTGATGCTCGGAGTGAGAGACATGAATTACCGAAATAATTATAGGCGTAATTTAATATTTGATAATTAGCAAAATTTTGAAAATTTTTCGGAGTTACGAGAATTTTTGAGAATCATAAATATTAGAAAAACAATAACTACAAAGATAGAATATTATTTGGAGTTACGGATTTAAAATTACACTAACCGAAGTCATCTTGGTATTTAAATTTATCCCCGGTAGCCTAAATTTGGCATGATCAGGCCCAAAAGAAATATGCAGGTAGTAAAAAAAATTTTGGGATATTACAACTATTTGATGGAAAACAAAATCAAAACTAAAACTCAAGCATTTTGATAAGAGTGAACCTTAGGTGGTTAAAATAAATATTTAAAGGGAAATCAAAAAAATATATTAGAGAGTGCAAATAGACTGCATCGAAGTAACTTGCATGAATACAGAGGCTCATTTCTATTATTCTCGTACAGATACATATGGGATTATTGTATATAAGCTAGCATCTTAGTTAAGTTACGTAAGTTAGCAACGAAAAAGTAATTATCCCGTTATTTTTTTTCAAATTTTTTTAGGATCATAATATACATCTTTAGCTTCCTTATAATCAAAGTTTATGAGTTTTGGAGTTATTTACCCCTTCATCATGTGGATACAAAATGTTGTATACACTAAAACTGTTAATTTTCTATTTACTTGATAGAAAACCAAATCAAAACTAAAACCAAAGAAATTGGGTATGAGTGAATCATAGTGAGTCGTTTAAAAAAAAATTTATTAGAGATATTAAAAATGTGCTACAGCTCAAATAAGTTACATGAGGTGACCTCTCTCTCTATATATATATATGAAATTATTGTGTATGTTGACATATATATATATATAAAATTATTGTGTATGAGTCAACAACTTATACAAGTTAATTCAACAGCGAGAAAGTAATGAATCTATTATTTTTTTTTTCAAGTTTTTTTTTTTTTTTTTATCAATCCTCATCAAATTATTAGAGAAATTAGAAATGAACCGCAGCTAAAATATCAATCGGTAACTCATTTCCATCTCTCTCCCTCTTTACACAGAAGCACACACAGGTTTGCACACATACATACCTATAAAGTATGAAGGAAACCACTACACTTAAGTACACCCTCTCGAGGCTAGATGAAAGCCAAACTCAAGAGGTGAGAGGTTTGACTTGGTCAAAATGAGTGGCCAAAATAATATGATTTAAATAAGTCGAAATTTAAACATCTAGGAAAGTACAAAAAATCACCAGAATGCAGAAAAATGAGATGTAGGCGTTTGTCCAATATTGATCATAGTACAAAAAAAAAACCAGATTTACTCTGTATCAGGTCGACAATACCCGATCCTTGGATTCGATACAAGCGATAAGAA
Source organism: Dracaena cambodiana (assembly GCA_036321105.1). Lineage (NCBI taxonomy): Eukaryota > Viridiplantae > Streptophyta > Magnoliopsida > Asparagales > Asparagaceae > Dracaena > Dracaena cambodiana. The sequence goes on from JAYEPQ010000017.1 coordinate 19,659,647, forward strand.
ATAAACCGATACAACATAAGAGAAAATTTGGAGTGTTATATCATCCATCGTACAAGAAAATTTTCATCCTTGAAATTTAAATACATCATAGTAGGATATAAGATACAAGTATGAAATGAACAGAAACGGAAAGCAAGGAAATTTACATAAGATACACTGATCATCACCTAAAGTTATACGTAGGCTGAAAGCTCGAAAGTGCAACGCACTTCTCAGAATAATCCTAAGCATCATGCATTCAGATTTCCCATATGCCAGCAAGTTCTAATACAGAACCATTTGGTAATGTCATTCATCACAGGGATTTATGCTAGCTGACACTGTTGATCGTTTGTGATCAAGCTGCAAGTATGAGAACTTTAATGGTTCCCTGACTGTTCGCTGTCAGCATTGTAGGGCTGTCACTTTTCCAACAGACAGCGCTGATAAAATATGATCCAGAATCATCATCTGTATCCTCCATATCGGATGAACTAAATCTATGCCAAGCTGCAGGCTTAGATATTGCCTGCAAAGGTTAGTGTTAACTATGTCAAAAGCACAATTACCGTACAGCGTCTTCTGGGAAAGAATTTATAATTTCAATAACAGTGGTAGTGATTACAGTAATTAAGAATACTAGAACCAACTAATTGTTGAAGAGACTTACCTTATGGTACGCAAAAACTTCATTTGTTTCACTCCCACAAGCAATATACTCGTTATTTACTGTAAGCCCAACAAAGTTCTTCTCATTTGTATGCCCTTTGAAGGTCCTCACCTGAGGCACATTCAGCATATACAAATAATAAGAATTAGACTTGTTCCTGTATATATACTTAAAATCCAAAACAATGGAACCCCACACCAAAGGGAAATAATTTTTCTGAGAGAAATATTAGAGGAAGGTACTTCAAAAGTGTTTAGGGGCCTAAAGAATAATTTTAAGATACAGAACAAAATTTAAAAATATACTGAGGTCAACTGTACCCTATGATAAGAAGAAACTATGAGCAGGAACTGACATCCACAATCAGCATTCAAGAAGGAAAACCAGAGAGTCATGGTTATTTCTTCAAATTATTCAGCAAGAAAAAAGGCAAAAAATTCAGGACTTGAATATTCATTAAATTTGATAAAGAACATTAATCCAATAAATGATACAGCTGCTTTACTTACCTAAACTATTCATGATAAGTGATAAGATAACTTATATATATATATATATATATATATGAGAAACCGGGAAATTCACCAGCGGTGAAGGGGATTCCTTTACTAGCATTTAGGTAACCCAATAATTGTATTACACGTGGCGCCACTCAAAATAATAAATAAAAGAACTTCCTTAACCGCCCTTTGAGTGGCGCCACGTGTAATACAATTATTGGGTCACCTAAACGCTAGTGAAGGAATCCCCTTCACCGCCAGTGAATTTCCCATTTCCTATATATATATATGTATGTATATATATACATATATATATATATATATATATATATATATATATAAAACCAAACTTTTAGGCTAAAAGTGAAAAGTGGACCCAAATACAGAACCAGATTACCACAACCACTATGTGGAGACAAGATAAAATAGAAGAGAAACTGAAATAGCTGTCGTTGTGGCCTATACTCACTTGAAAATCCCATTAGACAAAGCAAAATACAGAACCAGATTGTCACGACCAGTATGGGGATATCCCTGTGGATATTTATTATTTGTTCAACACCCAAAAGTACATATTTATTCAACAATAAACAGAATAATAAATGATAGTCAACATGTTCTTGGCCACTACTTGACCCATACTCGATATATGGATGAAACATGCCTATTTACTGGCAGCCACGGTTGTGAAATCTGGATGGGTTCACATGACAAGTCAAAAATTGCTTCACCTGAATGTGACTGATCGTATGTACCATGTATCCCTGCACCTATCTTCTCTCCAGCTCTCCTGTCAAAAAGCCCCCTCCATATTCAAGAAATCACACCCAGCACAACCCCCTTCCCCATGAGGCAGGGATAACACACATAGCACACAAGAAACAAAAAAAACACAAATCTCTCTTGCTCCTCTGCATTAAAAAACTATTGCTAAGTAATTGTCATTAACATCTTGAAAACATACATTAGTAATAACTGAGACTATTGCTTAAAGGATGTTTGCATATTCATGCTGCTCTTACTAACGGTGAATTCTACAAATTAGTAAAACAAGCTATAGATCTGTCAAGGTGTTGTTATCAATAGGGAAAATGATTTTTTTTTTCCCCTAATGAGAAATTTTTAAATTTAAAGCAAATTAGATCTATAGCTTACTAGAAAATAACCTAATTGCATTATTTCATTCAACTTCATGATAATTGTGAATAGTTGCTCATAACAAATAGCTATTATTTCATAATGGATAAAAACTAGTAGAAGACAAGGGTGAAAATCCCAAATTCCACAACCTCTAATTTGTAATAGTCATAGATACAAAACATATGTTTAGTTACTGATGCACAGGTTACGGACCCATATTTTGCATTTACGCAAATCCAGACAGCTCACAAACCTGTATCAGGTATTATCCAGACATGGATACATATGAATTCATGCTGCATTAATGAATCTGGATCAAATGGTGGTTGGATACTGGCCAAATATGGTTTGGAATTGTCTGCGATTCATTGCTTAAAAGTTGGGGAGGATTTCCTCTGAGTTTTTCTGGAGTTATAAGTTAGCTGGTCTAAGAACTTAAAAGGTGTAACCTGCTACTTTACAACACAAAGCATGCATCCATGTCTTCCTCCATCATTCTCGACTTCCCTCAACTTCTCAACAATCAAACAGCCATTCCCGCATTTCTCATTCCATGAGTTTATATTCAGTTTGAACATAGTTACTAATTTTGGATGTAGATTATCCTTAAGTATTGATGCTTTCTGCTCTGAGTTAGCAATTAGGGTTGTGGTTGAAAGTCATAATTAATTGATTAACATTAATTATCAAATGTCTATGTTAAGATATATCTCAATTTGATATGAGATTCAAAGTATGAATGCTGATGTCTAATAAAATTAATCCAATGGCGAGAAGGCTAATATCTAATCTTGCAAAGGCTGATATCTAAGTTGATGATAAATTTTTAATATGATTATTTAATTGTCATATTGTAGGAGCAACCACATCCAAAAATTTTCATATTTTATGTATCTATATATCCACATCCTTATCTTATCCGATGCTCCTACCCATTTCCATATAACCTAGTTATTAGCGGTGTTACTAGGAATTTTGCCATGACAAAAAACTTACAGACAGCATGACTCTTGCATACTCACGTCCAGTGGCTCAGACACTTTCTCGTGACGCAAAGAAAGGGAAACATAGTATTATTGTATGACATGATTAGAAGTACTATCTAAAAGGGATTCATAAAGGGAACAATAGAAAAAAGTGATAAAAAGTGTTAAATCTTTTACTCCCACAGTTATCCAAACCCGAGTCATGCTCTTTAGCCCTATACCAATATCATGTGAGATAGGTAAGTAGGCTAAAGAAAGCATATTGCACCTATAAATATGGGGGTTGTATGTGTGTAAATATGTATTTATATTAGTGACCCTGTTCTATGTATAAGTTTCCACTTCAAATGATTTAGGACATTTTGGACCAAGTCACATTGGTTATTGGTTATGCAACAAATCTACCAATTTTTGGTTTACTACTATAATATTATTCTTTTACCTTTTTAAGGATGCTATATTATAATTGTTGTGCAATTTGAATGCATTTCATCCCTATGTATATAGGACGTTCATTTCATTAAAGTATTAAATGACAACTGTCTTTTATCCTAAATATTTAGGATAGGTTACATGAATCAAAAAAAGAATTAGGTTGGATCGAGTATATGGATAATTCTTCACCACTCATTCTAATCGAGCAATATATTAGGCTGAATTGAGCATATGGATAATTCTTCTCCATTCATTCTAATTGAGCAATATATCTTCATCAAGGCCTTTAGCATCTAGATCTTTTTGTATTATCTTCACTATGTTTTCTCCGGTTGTCCCTTTCCTCTTTTAACTTGTTGTACACTGATAAGGTCAACTCATCGAATTGGTGGATCCGTAGGGAACATCACACATGACCTAACCATCATAGACTGTTTTTTGTTCGCATCTCCTTTATAAGGGCTAATAGCCTAAGCAAGAATATCCTCATTTATCGCCTTAGCTCTCCTAATATTACCACACTAGCAAAGCATACAAATCTCCATGACACTTATCTTCTGTGCATAATGTCTCTTTATAATCTAACAATTTATGTCATATAACAAAACTGATCTAATACCTATTAAATAAAACCTTCGCTTCAGCCTTAACAAAATATTACGGTTATATAAAACTCCTATTATGCTCTATTTCAGCTAGTTAGCTTGAATCCTATGACTGATATCGATCTATCCATCCTTTTGGATAATAAAACCCATGTTCCTAAACTAATTATCGATGGGTATCACTCTCCCATATAATATCATAACACTATAGTCTCGGATCCATTGTTTATTGAATTAGCACTTGATATATTCTTTTTTGACCTAGTTAATCTAAAACCTCAAGATTCTAAGGTTTTGTCTCCATAGCTCCAAATTAACATTTATTCATGCTCTCATCTCATCAACTAGGACAATATCATTAGCGAATATCATAAACCAAATACTTCAACCTAAGTAGCATAGTAAGCTCATCCGTTACTATAATAAAGAACAATGGACTCAATATAGATTCCTGATGCAATCCAATTATGATAAAAAAAAAAAACACCTACTAGATTGCACAAGTCCTAGCATTTGCCACGACATCTTACTAGACATTTATTTCATTCGTTTTAAAAAAAAAAATCATCTATGGAATTGAAATGTTCTTTCAAGTTGAAATATCTTATACGTAATATATAAATTGCTAATAGACCCAACTTCCATGTCTCTTGGAAATTCCAATCTGCAAGCAGGATGGAGATATCAATACATAGACTTGGGCCCAAGAAAATATTTCATGCATTTACAAATAAAAGCGTTTTGGTAGAGGCTCATGTCAACATTAACACTATTGGCCCCACTTGAATGTGAGAGGACACAAAGGAAGGAAGAGGAAGGAGAGGACAGGAGCAACAAGAAATAGGACGGCTTGTTTTCCAAGCACAGTACTCTCATGGCAATAATGAACAAGCACAATTTAGAAATTTGGTGGTTCCTGCCACATGAATCATACATCTTCCCTGCATTGGGTTGATAAATAAATAGATGGAATAGTTGAAACATTTTTAAACTTCATGGGAAGCAAATGGGTGTTAATCATTGGTTGTCGTTCCTATTCAGTTTCAAATGGATTCATCTAGCAGCTGGTTGGGTTTGTAACATAATAATAGAAGAGATAAGTTCAGGTATAAGGACATTAGATTAAAATTAAGAAAGCTAAACTTGGACAGTTGGATAAGGAATACATAATACAAGAGTTAGAGCCATGGGTTGCTCATCATTAATTAAAAATAAAAGGGAAATACTAAGAGAAACAAAAAAGAGACTAAAAGGGCAAGAAAAAGACAGGGACAATAACAAATGGCCAGATGGTAGACATAATGGCAGAGATATCAACTATAGATGCAGAATGCAGGTTAAAACATTTTCCAGCCACAAGCATCAAGAATTGTGCACAGTCGTGACGAAAAGGTTCCAATGGGATTTGAGGTAGCACTATAAAATCTCAATGGACACAAGTCTGTTATCCACATTGTCAGCACAATAAATGACTCCAGCCAACCTAAGCACCGTGCTTCAAGACTGAAGCTTGAGGGAAGGATGAGGTGCTTTTGAGACGGCTCATACCTAGTGATCTTCAGTAAGCTGAATGCTGCATGCTCAAAAAGCCTCAAGACATTCCAAAAGTTCCTTCTTGCTGTTACATTACATGCGAGCTTTTCTCTGCAAATGAAACTTATTACCATGGGAAATTCTGGCTTTTGTTTCAAATCTCAGAGATATTATATCTTTGCAGGTACAAACAGAACTTCTTATGAACAATGACGAGGAATAATTGCTGGCAAGATGGGTTCTTTTTCCTGTTAGTTCATTTACTGTTATCGCAAAGGAAATATTTACGAGGCTCAATTATAGTAGAGCAAATCCAAACATTTTTAAAACAACAAGAAGAAAGCCAGAGCCGTTATTCCAACTTTGGGGTTTGTCATATGACTCTGTTTCTCCATTCACCACTATCACATCAGGCTCCAAATATATATTTTCTTTTGACTCGATAACTAAATTTCTGATTATTGGAAAAAGTTATGCAGCAGCAAAAGTAAGTAAATTAACTTTTCAAAAATCATTTTCATTGTTTACTGTACATACCTGGCAGTTTTCCTTCACATCCCACAAGCGCAGTGTACTGTCCGTCGATGCAGATGCAAGCTCAGTGGTAGATAAAAATTTTACATAAGAAACCGCTTTTCTGTGGCCCCTGAAAACATGGAGTGGAGCACTTGGGTTTCTCAAATCAAAGTAATGAATGTGATGATCAGCAGAACCCACCTGCAAATGAATTTATATTCCATGAAATTTTTTGAGCACAATATACTCTGTGAAATTACTCGAGGACAAAAGACTAAAGATGAATATAGGAAGAAGCATACCGCGACATAAATACTAGATCCAGGATTATATTTCACACAGCAGATATTTGCTTTCATGTCAATGTTCAGAGCACTTGCTTCTTGTTTCGTACACCACACTTTAACCTATATGCCATTACCAAGAAAGCTTTCGATTAATACCAATAATGAAATACAAGCAACTTGACTTTATTCAAAGATTCCAAATGTAAAGTCAAATTACAAACTAGTTATATTCTCATGTACCTATGCTTCCCAGCTCCTTAACTTTCTCATTCAAGAACAAGCTTGGACACTTTTCCTCATAATATATACTACCATAAGTGTCCCATAAAGTTATGGATTTTAAATATTTCGCTTGAAGAAATAAAGCACATAAAAAAGGACCTAAAATAAATGTTCCTAGATTTATGTATAGTTTTCTAAAATATGAGCACAAAGGGCAAAAGCAAAGCCACAATCCTCCAAAAAAAAAAAAAAAAAGAAAGAGAGACTTCTGTTCATTTACAAACATGAAATTTACAGTACACCCTTCACTTGAAATCCTATCATGTTCTTGCAGCTGATCTAGTATAATTCTCTAAAATATATTTGCTCATATTTCAGATCTCGTAACTATATAAGGAGCCATTGCCACCTTAGCCATCAGAAGCAAAAAGGAATTGAATATTGTTGATTTTCATGCATATGGAGTGCATGGTGTCTAAGCTCAAAATACAAGTTATTACGAGATTCTTCATGGGCCGTGACTCATCCGGTACCATCTCTAGAACAATCAGCATGGGCAAAAAAAAAAAGAAAAAAAAAAGAAAACAGAAGAAGAAAAAGAAAGATCACATGACTGCTGCAGTTAGGTTGCGTTTGGTTGGTGTAATTGCATTTGGTATTTGCATTAGTATGTGAAGCCTCGGTGGTAATTCCTAATTCCCATACAAAATTTCCAAATTGGTTCAATTACAACCACAAATTCGCATGAAGAATTAGGAATTTCCACCAGATTTCTAACTCTTCCTCTCATTTTCATTTGCAAATGGAAATCCCATATGCAATTACATCCAACCAAACATGGTTTTAAGGAGACTATGCATCAAGTAATCCAGTATTCTGTCCGGTCCAGTGTTCTAAAAAATGTTCTATGCGGGCGCATATGCGCCCGCATAAACGTTTGCGGACTGAAAACGCAGAGAAGTGGGGAAAATCGCCCTGTCCATGCGGACAGGGCGATTATGCGGCATTATGCGGATTATGCGGCCGCATAATCCGCATAGGCGCATAATCGCCCGCGGGTTAACGGGTTTCGGAAACAGTTTGAAAACCCGACCCGCACCCGACCCACATCCAACCCTTTAATATCCCCTTCTCTCCGTTCGTTTCTTCACTTCGTCGCGACCCCCAAAATCCTCTCTCGCCCGAAAATCCTCTCGCCCAAAAAAACCCTAATCCGTAAATTTCCCTCCGATCATCAAATTTCTTGCCTCTGATCGCCCAATCTCCTCTCAGTCAATCAATTCCTCGTCTTCGACGACCGATCAATTCCTTTTCTTCACCGACCCGTTCGATCAATCGATCGGTCGATCGAGTGATCCATTATAGGAATTGGACGATCGAATCCTCCGATCATCAATCCATCGGCTCCATTCCCTCCGATTATTACTTCCTCGAGTCCTCCGAGCATCAATCTTGTGGTCCTCCCTCCTCCAGCGAACGAACCTCCCCTCCGGCGAACGATCCTCCCCTCCGGTGGTAAATTTTTTTTCCTTTCTTCTCTAACTGCTTCTATTCTTGTTTAATTTTATATGTTAATTTTTTTTTTCAATTTCTGATCAGTGAGTTTTTTTAAAAATTTTGTATACAAATTTTTTGTCTGTATAAATTCCAGATTCAGTGCGGGGTTGATTTTTGCACTGTCTATTTCCCTTGAACGGCTTTAATGTTAACAAATCTTGCACATTGTATAATTTGTACAAAGAACTAATTACTGGTTGCTGCAGAATAATGTTCTAATTTCGTTAATTAGAAATTAAATGGTTGCTGCGAAAATAGCTTCCTAACTTCCTAATAGATGATTGCTGCAGAGTTTTATTACTATTTGTAAAGTTATTTGTTATTGGTTACTAGAAAATTAGGACTTATTTGGAGAGTTTTTTTGTTAGTTTTTTGACTGGTTGCTACAGAGTTTTGTTAGTTTTTTTTGACTGGTTGCTGCAGAGTATGTTCAGTTCTCTTTAACAAAATTATCTTGTTTAGCAAAGAAAAAAATTTTTGCTGCAGAAATTTTACTGGTTGCTACAGGACTTATTTGAATTCCTATTTTGTTTCAATTAAATTTAAATCTTTTAAAACAGTTAATAAAACTTAAGTTTTCTATAATTTATTTTACTTACGGTTACTATAATTTGAAATAGTCTTTCTATCTTTTTAATTTCTTATGTAGAGCCAGTTTATATTCATTTTATATGTTTACGGTTATTATTTATAATTTTTTAGAGTTTTATAGCATTAATATATCCATTTTTTAATAATTATTATATTAATATATATTAAAATATTAATATTCCGCATAATTCCGCGTAATCCGCATAATCGGCGCGTAATCCGATTATGCGTTATGCGGTCCTGGACCGCACGCATAATGAAAACGCTTTCTTGAACATTGGTCCGGTCCTTATGCAAGTTGGTTGACTGAGCAGCACTAGCATATCTTAGGCATGAATTAATTAGATGCAGCCCAAGGGAAACGGAGTTTTTCTTTTGTAATTCCTTATTTCATACTTTCATTACAAGAGTACTTCAAATTTTCTGTTTTCACCAGCTATCATATTAAAGTGAAATTTAATTAAACTAAGAGCACCTTGCAATCATCGCTGCCAGATACCAGCATTGATGGTTCTGTCCGGGAAAAGTCAACACTCCATGCTCTCTTTTCATGCTCTTCATATTCCATCACACTCTGTAGTTAAAAAATGACATCAAAGTTTTGAACATTCCATGCAGATAACAACAATGTTAATATGAATATCACAGTACCACAAAGTAATTCAGAAAAAATAAGATCACTACCTGGCGAGTATTTACATCCCAAACCGTAACTATTCCTTCATAGTCACTACTTGCAATGATATTTTTTGAATACTTATTCCAACTCAAGCAACTAAGTTTAGACCGTGTTGACATCTCAACTACAGGACAATGTACATCAGCTGGTTCATTTACAACCTGAAAGGCATGAACAAGATCAATTTTTGGCATGCAGATGATCTATGCATACATTTATTTACGTTAGAGGAAAAAAAAAATAAAGCATGCCTTACTGTTGAATATTCAAAAACTTTAATTTGTTTGGAAACTCCAGCTGTAGCAAACAACTCATCATCACGATCAAATTCTATACTGTAAAGAATGAAAAAAAGAGGTTGCCATAAGATTAATCTTTCAAGAAGAACATAAAATAAAAGAAGACAAAGTAACACAGAGGATTCTACAAATGTATAGCAACAATAATCATCAAACATTAGTTAATGGCTAGTCAACAATTCTGCAAACTTGGAGGAAAGATATTAATTTGAAATATTTACTTCAGCATGTTAACCCGATACTGGATAATTATGAGAGAAGTCAATGCTGAGCCACTGATAGGGAAAAGGAAGGAGGAAATGTATGATATTAAGATGACATGAATATAAGAGGAAGACTTAAAAAAGAGGCAGCCTGCCAGTCACTGTATATTTATGTTGAAACTTCCATAGAGTGACAGAAAGATTGGAGAATATAATAATGATCCGCAACCATCAAGCTAATTGAATCATAGTACCTAAACTAGGGATCCAAGTTTGGAGGTAGACAGCAAATCAATTCACAGAAGAAATTGGACCTGTTGTGTTTCCACACTACATGGTTATGGTGACAAGAGGAAGCTTCTATGGTAACAAGATAAAAAAAGGGGTCATGAAGGCAGTTGTATGCCTCATCATATGCACTGATATTGGAGGTGAATAAGAAGAATTAGAAAGAAGAACAAGTTAAATCATGATCTAACCTGCCTCTTTTATTTAAATAATATTAATCACATTTAACAAACAACTCCTCATTCTTTATACATTCCAGATATTCCCTCACCTAGGATATACAGCAAGATTTTCCACTGCAACCTAGAGTCACATTTTCGAATCCTGAAAACAGCCTCTCTGCAAAGCAGAGGTAAGGTTGCGTATATCAAAGCCTCCTCAAATCCTATAGTGTGAGAGCATTCTGCAATGGATGCCCCTTTTTTATTCCCTCCTAAATTATATTCCTTGATGGAGTAGTGGCAAATATCAGAATATGTAGAGTCTAACAAGTGAAATTTTTTTTATCACAATTGGATTACATCAAGGATGTGCATTCGGGTATATTCTTATTTGCCATAGTAAGGCATGAACTTACTATAACTATTCAAGATTAGATATCTTGGTGTATATTATTTGTTGATGATATTATTTTAGTCAATGAGACGAGAGTAAAGGTAAATGTCAAGTTATAATTATGGAAGTAAACATTAGAATTTTAGAGATTTTAAATTGAGTAGCTCTAAAACGGAGTATATGAAGTACAAATTTAGCAAACAAAGAACCCTAGACTATAGTTTTTGACACTAAACAAGAGATACAAATGAGTAATTAGTTTAGGTTCAAAACAATGGAGAGATCGACAGTGATGTTAGCCATAGGATCTAAACTAGCTGGTTGAAATGGATGAGCATAATAGAAGTTTCATATGACCATAACATTACGTAAAGTAAAAGGAAATTTTTTATAGGATTGCTATTAGACCATGTTTGCTATATGGCATAGAATGTTGGGCTATAAAAAAGCATCATTCATAAAATATGAGTGTAGCAGAAATGTGCATGCTTCAGTGGATGTGCTATAACACTAAGAGAAATAAAGTGAGAAACGAAGATATTTGTATTACGATAGGCGTGATTCTCATCGAATTGAAGATGCGAGATGATGGTTTGGTCATGTGTAGTGTAGATTTACAAATGCATCTAGTTCGACGAGTGGAGTTTATTAATTGTAGGACAAGTTAAAAATGCAAAGTGACGGGAAAAATACAAAGTGATGATAACGCTTAAATGAAGACATATTGCTTACTAGGAGTGAGTAGAGAAGAATCATTCATGTGGTCGATCCGGCATGATTCTCTTTTGGTATATGTAGCCTAACCCAAATACTTGGGATAAAAGGGTTAGTTGTTGTTGTTATTGTTGCAAATTATATTCCTCAACACTCCTCCTAAGGATAGAGCACACGCATCTACATGCACATCTTGGCTACAGATTAACTGAATCCATCACTTTACAAGTGGTTAAGCAAGTATGTTAATTATCTCATCTCAATAATCCTGTGATCTACCACACTCTGTCCATAAGATGGCAATCCATCCAGAAGTGCTTATTTCTTTAACGAAACATGGTATAGTATAGTCCTATAAGATATGCAGAAGCATAGCTGCTTGATTTTGGCAGTATAGTCACATAAGCATGGACGAGGCAAAACCAGCTCACTGAGAAGTTATTTAATCAAGATTAACACAGATGTAGAGTTGGCATTGGCTCGATGCTGGCTCTTCACTAAATCTTGAAACACTACGTTTCTTGCTCTTCCATCTCCAACAAACACACAAAATGCACTAGTTGACAATTTGATACAGAACATAATGCACATTTGAAAATCCAGCTCCACCAACTCTACAATTTGAATACAAGAGAGAACTACCAAGTACCAAGAGTAGTCATTAAATATTACAATATCCTCATCAGAACATCCCAACAACTTGTCCCATTAGTAGACAAGAGCTACTAACAGTAAGGCCATGTTCGGATGCTTAGAGGTAGTTGTAAGTTGTAAGATAGAAGTAACTTTCAAAAATAAAGTATTGGAAGTAACTCAGCTAATGTACTACAAGTGTTAGTTTATCTATTGGAAGTAAGAAGAAAAGAAATAGAAATAAGATATAAACTTTCTGGTAAAAGAAAGAGAAGGAAAAGACAAAAAAAGAATGAAATAATAATTCTTTTTACTTCCATGGGATCTTCCCACCAAAAATCATGTGAAGTAAATTGAAGAATTTAAGGCATCCCATAAGCGCTAACTCATCATATAAGAAGTAACTTCCAACTTTTTTCTGCCAAATGAACACTAGAAGTAGTGTAAATATCCTTACTTGCACCACTTCCATTCTAATTCAATGCAAACAAACACACCCTAAGTAAATATTGAATATTTGCTCATATGACCGTAAGTTCTTTTTTAGGGAGAGTGTGGGGTTTCAAACTTGAGCACCCTAGCACATTCATTATTCTTTCTAACAAAACTACACAACTTTGAAGCCCATGAACACCCTAGTATATATGAGCAATGAAGAATGAAAGAGGTTGTGAGGGACCACAAAGAGCTCAATGCAGGATGAAAGCAGCAAAATATAAAGCAGATGCAGACAATACAAACATCAACATTTAAATCTGATTCAAGCCCAGAAAGACTCAGAAGCTAATAATCAGCTAAGCCATTCAATCTAGGATGAAAACTTCTGGAGAAGATTCAGAAACAGAAACATGGAAATACCTCCTATTTATGGTCCTCTTATTCATGTAGATGATAAAAATAGTTAACAATTACATATCCAACTAATGCTAATAATCCTCCAACTCTAGTAATCCTACTATAGTACTAAGTCCTACTCTAACAACCCCACTCAAACTGAGAGCATAGCTATCACTTATGCTTTATCATGGCACAAGGAAAAGGGGAAAAATCAAATTTTAACTACTCGTGAAGGTATCCACAGTCCGACAATTTGCAACACCAATCATCATTTCTAGGTTTTGACAAGAAGCAGTAGTGGGCATTTGACCAACACCAATAACATCATTAATTAGCTTTTGAATAAGCAGCAGACTTTTTGACATACAACAATAATGCTTCGCTTTTAACAAGCAACAATTAACCGGCTTATAGGCTTGGGACAAGTAACAGTTGACAGACTCGACAGATTTCTGACAAACAACAACAACGCCAATCAAAATAGTTCGCTTTTGACAAACAACAAAAGTAGTTAACTTTTAATGAACAAAAGAAGTAATTCGCTTTTGATAAGCAACACTAGTGGAAGATGAACATCTTCGGTGTTCTCTTTCACCGGAAAGAATCAGACCGTATAAGAAAGAAATAAACATGATTTTTTAATTTTTTTTTATTTTATTTTTAAGTTCAAATTAATATTACCATGTCTACGGTATGCTTCAATTCGTGGTACATGTATATAGTTATGTTCTATACTACTTTAAGCATCACATGGTACATGGGATAGGCTTAATTGGATAGGTATTGGAGGGTCACGTCCCTTGAGAGCATTTTTAACCAATTCAATTAATATGAATGTATTATCAATGCACATGTGTATATGAAAATTCTAAAATTAAAGATAAATACATCAAAAAGCCCCATGAATCAATTAGTTCTAGCGATCCAAATTGCTAATATACCACAAATCGGTAATGCATGATCACGATGAGAGGGGGCAAAGAGAAGTGGTAATACTGGTTCAACTATTTTTATAAGCAAAGAACAAGCATCTAGGATTTGAATGAGAAAGTGTCAAAGAAACTAGATTCTTTTAGTAGATAGAGAAATTGAAAAGAAGCATTTTGAGCAAAACACGAGAGTTTTAAATTAAGTTATTGCAATAGGAAATTGAAAAGAAAAGATTGAAATTGTTTTTTCAAAAGAATGGATTGAAAAAGAAATTGATATTGAAAAAATATTTTTTAAAGGGTGGGTGCTGTAGCCACAGTAACCTGAAAACTATTTGAAATATCCTTTTCTTTAAGTGTTAGGGCTAGGGTTTCAAAAAAAAAGGCAAAGAAAAAAATAGATGTAATAATTTATGGATAGAACAAAAAAGAATGAGGTGCTTCACATGTAATTGAAGAAGACAAAGTCGAAGCAAGCACAGTTGGAGCAAGATGAACACTCGGCGAGATCTAGAGGATAGCAAATTGACAGTGATAGCAAAAACCGGTGCAAGATTGAAGTAGGAAATGAGAATTTGATGAGGTACAGCGATTAAGGTTTTAGGGCTTGAGTTTTTTTGAGAATCTTCTTTATTGTATTGCGAAGCCATATGCTACAATTCAGAAGCAATAAGAAGCGAGATCCTACCAGATGGGGACCAGATAAAGTATTGAAATTTTTATTAGTCTTACTCTATTCTATCGAGACTTTAGTCAAATTTGCTTTATTTATTTATTACACATGATGTTAGGCTATATATAGCGATTTCTGAGAATTAATTAGTAATGAGAGAATACTTGACTTTGAAAATTGTTTATGTGAGAAACCCTAGTATGTGAATTATTATGGATCTGTTTCCAAGTGCATTGTGAACGAGTGTGAGGCCCGAACCACTAGATCAAATTTTAGTTCACCAAATTTACCAAAATCCTCAAAACAAATCCTAAATCACTTCCATCTTTCGACAAATTTGGTAATAAAGCGAAAATCGAGTTATCCTAATTTCCTATCTCCTTCAAAACCCTATAATCCTAATTTTTATCTGCTTAGATAAAACTAACCTAACCCGAGTAGAGTTGTCATTTTCTTTGTAGCTTATCATCTCACTTCTATGCTGCATCATCCTCCTATCAGGTCAAACATCACCCTCTGTAATCATTCTAACAAGATTTCATTGACTTCAACTTCACTAGCCGCCCTCATATCAAGATATCCATCCTAACCATCACCGACCCGTCATCATCTCTATCATCATTCGTCATTTTCTCTCTCACACATAACCTGCAAGCAAGGCCTTTGCCATTCGATAAGCATTTTTTTTCTCGGACCCAACAGTAGAGCCATACCAACTTATACTGAACCAAAACCAAAACCGCTTCCAACCTGATCCCAGCCAACCCCTCGAGGATCGACATTTCCAGAAGTAGAGCGTCAATAGCTAACTTCTTGTAGGATTTTCATCTTTTTTTGTGTATTTATCATTTTGCCTTGTATATGCATATGTATGCTACTTCCTAGTTCTGTCTGTAGTATTCAGATACTCTTATATATATAATCAATTCTTACATTGCTCAATTCTGATACTGTATTTGACTTTACATAAGTAACTTTTCGATGTACATATTTGCTTATCATTTCCATATGCCTGTTTTTTAAATATTGTTATATTAATACTTTTGATATTGTGGCAGATAGATTCAGATATGTGGTATATATCTCGTATTTTCGCGCTTCCATATCTTTTGCCTTGATTGTATGAAAAAAAATAGTTTCGTACACTTGGTATTAAGAGTGTCAGCTGGTAACACCCTATCCATTATTGGGACACACTCGGACCCACTAGTGATTTAAGGTGTCATAGAGTGGTATTAAAGCAGCCATTATATTTATCATATAACCCATGACCTTAGAATTCTGCCACATACATATAAGCAATATCCATTAACACTTCTTATTTCCTTATCATATTCTATATTCTAATTTTTGTTTCCAATCTTGATTCCATCCTTATCCTCTATGAGCAACATGTGCTTATTATTTAATATTAGGAGCTTGTCATAGATTATCAGATTTAACAAATATTGATGACATTTTTATCAAATATTTATATATAAGAATCCAAAATGACAATATTTGGGATCACAGGGTGGATACCTGTAAGTATATTTAAAAATCCAATTAAAACAAAATCATACATGTAGGTTGCGTTCACTACTTATACCTAAGTGGAATTTTGTATATTTGAAATAATCCGTAGCCTCGAGTTTACGAGATATTTGAAATAATCCGTAGTCCCGAGTTTACGAGATACTCCCATAATAAGCAAATTTGTTCACCAATCATTTTCATCATATGTTAATGTTGTACTACATAGGGATAGAATACTTCACAGGAATGATAATGCCACGTTATACTTAATAGGGATTTCCTCTGCTTACCCAAGTATGCAAGAGACATGTGGACCACCCTAGAATTTAAACTCAATATTAAATCATCAAAACTTCATTATCTATTTATTGTTATCTTTCATTCTTGATTTAAGTTTCGAGAACGAAATTTTTTGTTAGGTGGGTAGACTGTAACGCTCCTACTCCTTAGGTCCTTTTCTCAGTTTATTCCGTGTCACCTGTATCGGTCTGGGAAATCATATATTAATAAGGGAAGGTACTAAGTAAATTGGGTTATATTTTTTAATCTAATCATTAATTTCAAATCCTCTTATCTTAATAATTTGGATTTTTTCCAAATTTTTCTTAAATTATTCTGAATCGATCGATTTTCAGATAAATATCTGATTAAAATAATCAAACTAAATTATGAATTTCAATTTTAACCTCCTACCAATATCAAATTCATCTTCAGAAGTCCAGTAGCCATCCTTGACCAAATTTATATTGAAATTGATCCAATAACAATTTTGTAATTAAGATGAAGTTTAAGAACTCCTAACATAGCAGCACAATCACCTTTCAGCAGCAGTTTAACCCATCAAATAAATTCAGAAAATTCTAAAAAAAATCCAGTATCTTCTTCTCATATTCCGTTTCACCAGATAATCAGCCTGTGAACAGACTGAAAATCCACAAAATGGCTACATGTAAATTTTTCTTAGATTTAGCCTCTTCAAATCAACTTAACTTCTCCACCAACGTGGGGAAACATTTTCCATCACCTACCCTTATTCCCTAATATGATTCTTAGAAAATTTCTCCACTTTTGAGAAAAAATTGCATCTATATCGATTCATTTTCGATTTAAATTCAACTAGAGGCAATAATTCATTCTCAAACCCTTTAAACTTGTAATTTCTTAGTATAATTTCTTCTCATATAGTACCAAATATATTATTAACCCAATTTCAAGACTATATATGCTCAAATTTGTATATAACATGAGTTTCATTGCACGTGTCACACTATGCATGTTATATGTACACAAACCATATAGCTAAGTAGACTTTTGCAGCAATCCATCTTAGAACTATTATAAGTTTTGTATTTTAACTCCGATTGATCTCATTCTAGTGCCATGGAAAGATGATTCACTAACTACAATTCTTCCCATTAGTGCTCACCCTAAGTTAGTCATTTCCCTACCAAAAAATAATTTGAAAGTTCATTAATTGTTACTGCACTAGATTAGCATTTCTGCAGCAACAAATCTATGGTAAAATGCAATAACTTTTACTTTAGAACTTTAATTGAGCTCATTCAAGTTTCATTGAGAAGCTAATTGAATTTTCTACAATTGATATAAATTTTATGTTCTAATTTATTTTTTATCCGGGTCAAATCAAACCTAGAAGTTTCTTTACTATTGTACCAAGTCCATAGCAGCAGGTTCATAGTAGAATAATCATAACTTTTGCTTTAGAATTCCAATTCAGCTAATTTAAAAGTCACTAGAAAAATCATTGAATTTTCTACAATTATGCAAAATCTTAGCCTCTAATTTCATTTTGTGCTAGTCAAACAAGACCTGAAAGTCTAACTGTCCACCGAGTTACAGTAACATAGGCATATATGTTATGTCCGTGCATGTCCCTCTTGATGTATGATATGATACACACATGCATATATTCAATCACTCTTTTTATTACCTGTACATGATGAGTTCAGACCTGTTATAGTTCGTATTTAGACATATATGTCATATTTGTGCATATACCACTTGACAATGATATGATATACATATACGCATGTTTATTTACATATGTTATTACTTGTATATGATTTTCTTGCTTGGAAATAATACCACACACATGTGAACATATTCTATAACTCTTATACATATTATTATCACTCTTATACTTTCCAGTATTATCGTGCGTGTCGTTTCATATTCACGTGGCTATTGATATATGTACCCTTATTACATATGTCATATTGATACTTAACATATACTATATTGTGGGTATAGGGAAACAAATGGTGGAATTGTAGCCTTATTTCTAAATTTGCCTAACGCGTACTATCCGGTTCATTTTGAAACTAGTATTTGAGCCGTAGTCCTGGGTATGTACGGATATCTAAATTCACTTAGCGGTGTGTCATCCGGTTCATTTGGAAACGGATACCTGAACCGTGGTCCCCTATTTGGGATATCTAAATTCTCCTAGTGACGTGCAATCTAGTTCGTTTGGAAACTATTACTTGAGTCGTAGTCCCGAATATATACAGGATATCTAAATTCGCCTAGTAGCGTGTCATTTGGTTCGTTTGGAAACCGATACTTGAACTATGGTCCCAAATATGTATGGAATATTTAAATTCGCCTAGTAGCGTGTGATCCGATTCATTTGAAAATCGATACTTGAGCCGTGGTCCCGGATATATACGGGATATCCAATTTGCCTAGCAACATTATGCCATCCCGTTCGTGTGGAAACCGATACTTGAGTCGTGGTACCAGATATGCACGATATACTTTTAGAATACGTGAATATTCTCACCACTTAGGTCCAAACTAATAGGATAGAATTTTCTCCATTGTTGGATCATATTATGTTATATATACCATTTGCTTCATGATATATTATGCACACCATGTACCATATGATTCATTTTATATTTGGCATACATTATTATTTGATCACGTTACACTATATATATCATATATATCTTAATTCATGTTATATTTAGCATATAACATTCATACGTATATATTTTTTATATTGTTTCCTACTAATATGCCCTATATATATTCTTATAGAATTGCATAAGCTTAGTTTTGTATTCTTGTTTGGATTCTAACTCCTAAAATTATCACACCCCAGCTCTATTAACCGAGATAGTGGTAGCAGAGGTGGAGGACCAATCCTTCGAGAATTCTCATTTCCAAGAGTAGGCCGAGCGCCACTAACCAACTTCTTGTAGGATTATCATCGCTTTTATGTATTTATCATTTTGACTTGTATATACATATGTATCCTACTTCCTAATTCTATATATGATATCCGCACACTCATGTAAATATTCAGCACATATATTGTTATATTCTACATGAACAATCTTTTGATGCACATATTGCTTATTATTTCTATATACCTAATTTTGGATATTGCTATATTAATACTTGTAATGTTATGGCAAATAGATTCAGACATGTGGTATTAATCTCATGTTTGCGCGCTTCCATATCTTTTACATTTGATTTTATGAAAAAATGGCCTAATGTACTCTAGTATTGAGAGTGTCCACCAGTGACACCCTATCCATTATTGGGACACACTTAATCCCATCAGTATGATTTGGTGTGATACCACTCTGGAATGCCCCAAATCACACTGGTGGGCCCGAGTGTCCCAATAACGAGTAGGGTGTCACTGGTGAACACTCAACACCAGATTATACAAGGCCATTTTTTTATACAATCAAAGGTAAAAGATATGAAAGCGTGCAAATACGAGATATAAACCACAAGTCTGAATCTATCTGCCAGAACATCACAATCATTAATATAGCAATATCTAAAAATAAGTATATAAAAATGATAAGTAATATGTATATCAAAAAATTACTTATGATGAGTCAGGTACATTATCAGAACAGAGCAAAATAAGTAGTGAATATTATACAAAAGTGTCCAGAAACCACGAGCAGAACTAGAAATAGGATACATACGCACTTACAAGCCAAGATAATAAATACACAAAAGATTTGAAGATCCTATAAGAAACTGACTACTGGAATTCGGCCTACTCCTGAAAATATGAATCCTCAATGGTTGGTTCTCCACCCATGTTACTGTTGTCTCGACTGGTAGATTTAGGGTGCGATAATCCCAGAGGTCAGAACCCAAATAAAAATCCAAATCCAAGCTCATACAATATTATGGAAACTATATCAAAAGATGGTGTATGGCATGCTAGTAGGAGACAATATAAGAGGTGTATGTACATAGTTCATGAAGTACATGGTAAGCATAATATAATATGAATCATGAAATATATGGTATATATAATATAACATGATCATATATATGAATCATGAAATATATGATACACATTCTATCTTATTAATTTGGAACTAAATGGTGGGAGTATTCACGTGTTCTAAGAGTATACCATACATGCCTACTACCACGATCCAAGTACCGGTTATTACACGAACCGGATGGCATGTTGCTATGCGAACTGGATATCTCGTGGATGCCTGAGAGCACGACCCAAGTATCAATCTAACTAGATGGTACACCGCTAGGCAAAACAAGCAAGAAAATCGGTAGTGCCAGTAACAGAGCAGCGAATGCATCAAAACAAAACAAGAACTCCCAAAATATTCATTCAACCATTCATTTTCCCCATACCCCAAATGTAGTATACGCTACTTATCACTGTATCAATGTGTACAAGGTACATGTATCAATGACCATATGAATATGAAACAATACGTACGACAATACTGGTAGGTATAAGAATAATACTAACAATTACAAGAGTTACATAATAGTTCATATGCGTGAAGTATTACTTCCAAACAAAAATAATATGTACAAATAATAGCATGCAAAATTAAACATGTGTGCATGCAAACCAGATAAAGATAAAACGATACGCACGTCAATCCTATTATAAGAGTAATACTAGCAGGTACAAAAGTTACAGGATATGTTCATATGCATGAGGTGCATTTCCAAGCAATAATATGTACAAGTAATAATATACTTAATTAAATATATGTGCATGTATACCATATCTTGTATCGAGTGATATACGCACCACCATCGAATGTATGCCAAGACATGAGCTGTAACAGGTTTGAGATCATCATATACGGTAATAACAAGAGTGATTGAACATGTGAACGTGCATGTATACCATATCTTGTGAATGTCCTTATGTTGCAGCAACTCGGTGACATGTTAGACTTTCAGGTCTTGTTTGACTAGCACAAAATAGAATTAGAAGTTAAAATTTTGTACAGTTGTAGAGAACTTAAATATCTTTTCAACAAATCTTAAATGAGCTTAATTGGAGTTCTAAAATAAAAGTTTTGGTTATTTTACTATGGCATGTTGTTGCTGCTATCGACTTGGCATAGTTGTGACTTCCAGATTAGTTTTGACTAAAATAATATTAAAGTTAGAGTCTAGGATCTCAATCAGTTCTAGATAATTCAATTACATTTCCTATAAAACTTGAATGGGCTCAATTTGAGTTCTAGAGTAAAAGTTATGGTCATTTTACCCTGTACTTGCTACTGCAAAACTGTTGACTTGGTGCAGTATCAATTGATGAACTTCCAATTTATTTTTGGTTAGGTAAATGGCTGAATTATGGTCCACTGCAGTTGGATAAATTGTAATTTAGAAAATCATCTTTCTAATGGCACTGGAATAAGATAAATCGGAGATAAGATGCAAAAGTCATGGCAGATTTAAGATGGACTGCTGCATACATGCCTGCACAGCGATATGTATGTGCACCTATGACATGTAAGATGTGACACATGTAATGAAACTCAAGATAAATACAAGTAACAAGATGTATAATCATGAAATTGGATTAATACTACTTCTGATATCATATTTGAGAAGATTTAATCAAGAACTTACAAGTTTAAAGGTAAGAGTATTCTTTCCTCTAGTTGAATCTAAATCGAAAATGAACCGATATTGATATGATTGCTCCTCAAAAATGGAGAAATTCTCAAGAATCACATTAGAAAACAAGGGCAGGTGCTGAAGAATTTTTTTCACGTTGGTGGAGAAATTTAGAGTTGATTTAAAGGGGCTAAACCCAAGAACAAGATTTATATAGCAATCTAATGGATTTTTAGCCCACTCTCAGGCTGAATATTTGGTGATTTATTTAAGAGAATTGGAGAAGAAATTAAGGTTGGAGGTCTGAAGAGAAAATGAAGAGGAACACGAGAGGAAGAAGCCCGATTTTCTCAGATTTTTCTAAATTTATTTGAGCGGTTAAACGACTGCTAAAAAGTGAGTATGCTGCCATGTTAAAACCCTTAAAATTCATCTTAATTACAAATTTGTCTTAAGTCAAATTCACTTCAAATTGGTCAAGGATGGCTACTGGGCTAATAGAGATAATTCTGAAGTTGGGAGAAGATTAAATATGAAATATTAATTTAATTTGATTATTTTAATCGGATATTTGTCCGAAAACGGCCATTCCAGAATAATTCAAGAAAAATATTAAAATATTAAAATATTAAAATAATAAGTTAAGAGGTTTTCGCATTGCGAAATTTGAAATTGAAGACTGGATTGAAAGATATAACTCAATTTACTCAGTATCCGCCCATATCAATATCCAGACTCCCGAACTGATAAGCATAATACGGAATAAATCGGTACATGGGCTAAAAGATTAGGGACGTTACAGTCTATCCACCTAACACAAAATTTCATTGTCGAAATTTAAATCAAGAATGGAAGACAATAACAAGGTAGATTGTGAAAACAACTAATATGCGATTGCTATTTGAGATGTGGTACCGGGTATGTACCATGGCTCAATCTACCTTTTTGTTTTAAACATTTTAGTTGTCTTCCATTCTTGATTTAAAATTTGAGAACAAACTTCCCAAGAAACCATATGTGATTCTTGAAATTTTTTTTAAGATTTGAACTTAATTTCGAGGACAAAATTAAATGAGCTTAATTGGAGTTATAAAACAAAAGTTATGGTTGTTTTACTATGGACCTACTGCTACGGAGCTATAATGAACTTCTAAATTTGATTTGACCATGAATAATCTAAATTTAGAGCCTAAGATTTGAAAAAGTCCTAGATAATTCAATTATCATTGCAATGAATCTTCAATGGGCTAAATTGAAGTTCTAAAGCAAAAGTTATAATTATTTTACCATGGACATGCTACTATTGAGCTACTTCATTAAGAAGTAAACTTCTAGTTTATTTTTAACCCTAATAGGATTTGATTTAGAGTCTAATATCTTAATCAGTTCTTAATAATTTAATTATATTTCTAATAAATCTTGAATGAACTCAATTGGAGTTCTAGAACAAACATTATGACCATTTTATCATAGACATAGTGTTGCTGAACTGTTGACCGGGTACAGCAGCAAGTGTTGTAACTTTCATGCTATTTTTGAGTAAGTAATGGCTAAATTAGGATCCGTTGTAGTTGGATGAATTGTAACTTAGTGAATCATATTTTTAATGGCACTAGAATAAGATCAATTAGAGTTAAAATGTAAAAGTTACAGCATTTCTAAGATTGACTGCTGTGTATGTATGTATAACGATACATTTTGTGTATGTATAACATGCACGGTATGACACATGTAATGAAACTCAAAATAAATGCAAGTTAGAGTATGTATAATCTTAAAATTGGGTTAATACTAATTCTGAAATCATATTTAAGGAGATTTAATCAAGAAATAACAAGTTAAAAGGATTTAAGAGTGCATTCTTGCCTCTAGCTTAACCCAAATCGGAAATGAACAGATATTGATGCGATTGTTCCTCAAAAGTGAAAATATTTTCCAAGAATCTTATAGGGAACAAGAGCAAGTGCTGGAGAATGTTTCCCCATGTTGGCAGAGAAGGTTAGAATTAATTTGAAGATATTAAACCCAAAAACAAGGTTCATATAGCAATCTAATGAATTTTTAGCCCACTCTTAGACTGATTATTTGCAATTTATTTAAGAAAATTGGAGAACGAATTAGGGTTAGAGGTCTAATGAGAAAACAAAGAGGAACACAAGAGAAAGAAACTTGATTTTTCCTAAATTTTTCTGAATTTATTTGATGGGTCAAACAACTGCTGGAAGGTGAGTATGATACCATGTTAAAAATACTCAAATTTCATCTTAATTACAAGTTTATCATCGGGTCAAATTCAATCCAAATTGGTCAAGGATGGTTGATGGGCTGGTGAAGATAATTCTGAAGTTGGGAGGATACTCAAATTGGAATTCTTGATTTAATTTGATTATTTTAATCGGGCATTTACTCGAAAATCTGGCAGATCCGAAATTATTCAAGAAAAATATGAAAATTTTCAAAATAATAAGATAAGAAATCTCCGCTCTACAGAATAGAAACCTACATTTTGTGTTAGGTTATATGCTATGTAATCCAGCGGAGGCAAAATGTTGCGTTAACACTCTAGCTGTTCTGAACAATGGGCAATAGCTTTCTGGTCACACAGCACTTCCCCCATTTAGCTCAAGATGATTAATACAACTGACCCTCCTTTCATTAGTGGTTTTAGGAAAATAGGATGTATTATTATCCCTTTCAGTCAATAAACTGAATCCTTGCCACCAAAACATCAATTCTTGAGCTAATAATTTAAAAATTCCCCTCTTGCTGCGCTCTCAGAATCCGATCACACTTACGACTCTTCTAACACATCAAACTTCTGAAGCTCCTCCAGTTACTCCTTAACTTTTCTAACAGAATAAAAATGCTCTCCCTTCCAATCATTAATCCTTTTCCCAAGAAAACACAGTTCCTGAACAATCTTAGCAGCAGCTGAACCTGTAGCAAGAGCCTCACTCCACCAAGCAGCTGAACATGCGACCATAAGATAATTAAGCTTTCCAACCAGTCTCCTATATCTCCCTGGACCAGGTAACACTCTTGATTTAGAAGCAGTTTGGAATTCGGATCCATTGGTACCAACATCCCAGTACATATGTTCTGGATTGTGTTGTCATAACATGAAAGTGCATATAATGTGCACACATTGGTCAGAACTCAAAAAGGTAAAAGTCAACAAGAAAAAAATAATCTAGACTATTATAGGAACATAAGTTGTGGCTGTCTTTTCATACTTGAGGGCAAGTGTATGCAAGAACATCAGTCTCAGTTATTGTGAGCTTGTGGTTGTTTTTTTTTTTTTTTTTTTTTTTTTTTTTTTTTTTTTGTGCCGAGGATGGACAGCGAAGCTTCTGTTGACAGGACATGCATTGAATCAAGCAGGTCAATGAGGAAGCAGGAATGGAAGATGATCTGGATATTCATCTGAAGATTTGACTAATGCCCAATTACATGCCTTCACTTTGACATTATTGCATAAACTAATGATTGTTTAGATATAACATGTCAATATTGATAAATTTGTGCCCGTCCATAGCCAAATTGGCTATCTTTGCAAAATATCTGCAAAACGCTGCCAAATTCTTCAATCTAAGTCACTCATTTTTGTAGGAAGAAATTAAGGATCC
Organism: Dracaena cambodiana; assembly: GCA_036321105.1. Taxonomy (NCBI): domain Eukaryota; kingdom Viridiplantae; phylum Streptophyta; class Magnoliopsida; order Asparagales; family Asparagaceae; genus Dracaena; species Dracaena cambodiana. Next base: position 19,685,514 of record JAYEPQ010000017.1, read on the forward strand.
AAAAGTGAAAGGGCATTATCACATATATGTAAAGCTCGGAATTTTGAGGGAACTAGTGAGTAGTTCCTGTAATATTTAGACAACCAAATAACCTCAAGCTGCAAGAGCTCTACTGAAATAAATGTAATTAATTTAGAATTACAAGTTTAAAAGAGTGGAGATGACCAAGTCCAGCATGTCAAAACTTAATTAGTATCACTATCTACTATAATTGCTACACAATGTTCGTCCTGTATCAAATTGACTCAGCTGGACAATTTTCTCCCTCTCCCAAAATGTTCTCCCAGTCTTTGGACTGTCAACAATATTAAGTAAGAAAGGAAAGTAACTATCAGGTTATGGCACAGTAATGTAGAAGCAACAGAGAGAATATGCACAAGTATATCCCCTTCCCAATACGGAAGAGACGATGTCCTATTTGGAAGGATGCAATTACTTTACCACCAATGATTCTACCTGGAGAATAGGTTAACACATTTGTTGCTGCTACTATGGAGCCCTAATTTAGCAAAAGAGATTTTATGCATTCTGACTCAATAATCCACAAGAAATTGGATCTGTAAACCCTCTAGACAGCAGATGATATCTATAAATGAAGAAGAGCAATGGAAAAAAGTAGACTTGTCAACTTACAAACAAACAACAACTGATATGAACCAAATTTTACTGTTCATAAACCCAGAACGTTTAAAGCTGGACAACGGTGATAAAGAGGTTTCACAGCTCTAAAGTTTTATACCTAAATTGAATTTTTAATGTTAAACTAATTCTTCGTAAAGTCAATGGAAAACAGAGTTAGAGAAGCCTTTTGAAAAATCTAGTAAAGGAAATGAAACTTTTTTTTAAATAACTGCTCCAGGCCTCAATAAGATATTAACAGAAAGGAAAAAGGAAAAAAAAAAAAATTCCATTGACGACAACAACCCTGAGTTCAACTTGTTATCTTACTTTCTGAAACTTTTCTTTCCAACTTTTTCCTACTAAAAGATTTCCTGATTGATGTTGAAGATATATTTTCCAAGAAACCTGATTACAACAAAACAACTCGAAATAGTTAGCACCACTGAACTTCATAGATGTGTTTGCAAATTTCATTTTAGATGTCAGAAGAGTGATGTAGGATGATACAAATGAAAAATGATTCTGCAGTTAACAGAGGAGAGTCTAACAAACAACTTGGAGATGAAGGTAGCGAAGGTGTTTTGCTTTTAGTGACAGACATTAAACGGGATGATCTCCCACATCTTTGAGATAGTAACGCAACAGCCATTTACTGCCAAAAGGAGGCAAATGAAACAAAACTTTGAACACCTTATAAAACATTTGTTAACAACTGCTTAGCAAAATAGGTCCATAACCATATTAGGGAATTACCAGAAAATGCTGCCAAAATATGCCAGTTATGTGAATATCAATATATATGACTGCACACTGCAGATATGCAACCCGATAGGCTAAGATGCCAGTGAAAGAAACTACCAAGATGGATGTGCTTTTGACAGATTTGCATAAACTACAGCAAAATGCAATTAAACTAATTTGTGAAAGAATTTGAGAAATAAAATATCTGATCATGAACAAAGCTGAACCTCACTGCCGAATGCTAACCTGGATATAATATTCGCAGAGTGAAATAGATCCCCATGTCTAAGCTCCGCGATAACACGCAAACGACTAGTTCGATTGGTTATGAATTTGAACAGTAAAAGAATAAGAACAAAAGGAGCGAGAGAGTGAGAAAGAAAAATATAGCAATAGCATAAAGAAAATAACAAGCAGCAGCTTCCTGATAATATTGAAACCTGTATCGAGTAAATGTGGTCAATACAGACTGAAAATCCTCAAGACCAGCATGATATCCTTCTCGGTTAAGGGCTTTTACATCTCTATCATCCTGCCTATGCAGTTGACTGGCTCCATGACGCCTTTTTTGTAGGTAGCATTCTTGGAGCTCGTTAAACTGTATCAAAACTAAAAAGAATTCACATATGCATATCAATAAAATGACTGAACTCAAAGAGTTGAACTTTATCATGAAACACCATTAAGGACAATCCAACTTATTTAACAATATTGTGAAACGTTGTGCAAACCCAGCGAAACCATGTTACACCAAAGGTAACACATGTAGACTACGACAATGAGAACTGAGAATAGTAAATGTAAGAAATTAGAGTAGCTCCCACTGAAAATAAAATGACTGAAAAACTGATTTTAGATTGTGATCAATAAGTGCACAAGTTAATGAGGACAGGCAGGATTGCAGTTAATGAGCAGCAAGAACTAAAAGCAATTAGAAAGGATATGATACTCGTTTATTTAACAAAATAGATGGCCCTTACACTGCTGCAAGTAAGAAAGGATTCACGTATATAACCCAAAAGTCTTTGGTGTTTCTTCTTTCTTTTTCCCCCCTCAAGAATAAGGCCAAAGCCTTATTGATTACCAAATTAAATTCTGATCAAAATCACTAGGAATTGAATGTGGAACCTTCCTTTCAAGAGCAAGGAGTGTCACTGACTGGGTTAACCCACTTTCACAAGGGCTTTGTTGCTGGTGGTGGTGGTGGTTGTTGTCATTGTCATGTTCTAGGAAGTATGGATATATGGATATAAATACAAATTTAGACACGGTATTTATGAAAAAATGAGGACATGGACGCGGCAAGGGGCATGGGGGAAAAATACAAATATGAGTATTTTCTTCTATTATTAACATAATAATTTTTAAAAATATCCACTACGAAAACACTGACAATGTATAGGTTCAAGTCTCTTTATTTCTTTATAAAGGAGAAGTCTCACAATCAACCATACATCTATTTCTCTCCCCACCCTCTACAGGTAAAGAGATAAAAAGAAGAGGTGCTGATGATAGCTAGTCGTAGATCAACGTAAAATGTAAATTCAAAAAATTATTTCTTCAGACAGAAACTAAACAAGACTTGTGTCCACAAAAAAATACTAAAGTATAACCAATGTTTAAAATAATGATAACAATAACGTAACATTTTGTCTTTATTAGGTTATATCACATATAGCATAATGCGTAACATACGTTATGCAATTTCCTGTTTATTTAATAAAAACAAACATAAAACTATACCAAATAATATTTACAAATTGAAAATAAATTAAAAAATTTTGAAAGAAGAATATAAGATATTTTATAAATAGAATCAAGTCTAAATTTCTAACAAGTTTTACAAAAATTTTCACATTTATTTTTATAAATTATATTAAGTTCGCAACCGTAAGTTTAATCATCTAAACAAGAAAACAAGATTTTGAATTTCTTTTTGTTATTATCAATGTTATAATTTATATCTTGTAATGCTCAAATTATCTTATTTGTTTGTTCATTTTAGTTCAGCTAAGAATTCAATTGAATTTTGTTCAGCTGAGAATTCAATTGAATCAGTAGCAAATAAGAAATTTTAATAACTAGAAAGGAATTATAACAAGGAAATAAGAAAGTAATCACAAATTAACAAGTTAGAAATTCGACAAATAATCAAACAAATCCAGAAAGAAAACTGCAACAATTATATAACAATCAAAATATCAAACAACAATATGAAATTTACTAAAACAATCTAGTAAATAACGTGATATAACGTAGTTTAACATAACGGGACATAAAATAATGTAAAAGAATATAAAAAACGTATCGTTACGGTGTATTGAGTTGTTTTCAACTCTTAGGGATTTTTGTTAGGTATCATAACGTAATATAATAGATTTCATAATACGTTATTTTCAACATTGAGTATAACATAAAACTAACTAGATATACCAAGATATTAATAATTTAGTAATGTTTACTTTTGATTTTCTAGACCATTTAACTCTTTTTTTAGACATGACCTACAAAAAGTTTGGTCACGGCAATGACACAAAATTTTTTTCTTTAATTTATTAGACATGTCATGTGATGTGTCAGACACGATTTTTGGCGTGTTTTTGGCATGTCTGTGTCGAACATGTTCCGACACAGGGTCCAACACAGATACGGCATCCCTAACGGCGTGTTTGTGCTACTTAGGTCATGTTGTTTTGTGCAACACCAAATCATATCTTCACGTTATCACTGTGCAAACATGTTGATATGCTCAACCTGATTGACCAAATATCGAGCTTACCAATTGGTCAACTATCAGAGTAGCCAGCCATGACAGAAAGAATGTATTCAGTGCTGGACCACAACACCATCTTGTGGAATGTAATATAGCTTTTAAGGGAAAGCACGTTAGTATTACTGGTATTAAAATAGGACATCTAAAGTAGACAATGAGAAATCACAATAAATCAAGATATTAGAGCTAACAACCTGTATTGATGTACTCCAGATACTCACAGAAACTACAGAATTTGCTTCCTTTGCTATCAACACTTAATTATTGTCGATATTGAATTTGAGCATTCAAAAGCACCACATGTTACCCCCCATTGTTAAATCAAACTTTTAAAACAGTCTGGTTAAACTGACCAGGTTTTAAGTAGCTATTTATGTACAAATAGCCATTGATAATCATTATATTTCTGAGAGAAGCATGGCACATATTTATGGAGATACAAACATGCATAAGGAAGTATATAATCCACGCAATTCGAGCTTGCGCAGCATGAACATCTCCTGAACTTTTTTTAACAGTTAGGTTTTGTGATCAAAAGCTAACTATACCATGATAACGAATTCTATGAAAATGAACAATACCACCACTAACCTGTGCATGGATTCGTCGCTTTCGAGCTACCGCTAGCCCAGATTGGGTTAGAGAATGTTGTTGGTCTGAACCACTAAAACCATCTTTCTTTTGCTGTCCTTGATAGTTCCCATGAGTCTTGAAATCAGACCTCTTATGCTGAAAATTTCCGGAACATGTCCCACCATGAGAACTACGAGAACTAGGAACAAGGATGTTGCTGTGTTTGTCAGCAGGGGAAGGCCACAGCTTTGCTGGAATAGGATCATCCAGAAGCATGCAGAGTTTTGCTGAGTACCTTTCTCTTGCTCGATATAATTCTATGCGATGTCTCTCTACAACATTTATATCTTCTTTAATATATTGTAGATCAGTTTGAACCTACAAATATTCAAACATTAACTGGCAAGTCTTCATGCAATAAGGTTTACTTTAGAAAATTTACTGGTTTTCTTGAAGTGATAACAAATGGTAAAAGGAAATATTTTGAATACAGAAAATATTATTTGACAAAATACGAACATTAAAAAACGAAATAGAAGGAACTAGCTGCATTTAAATGAACCATAGTATCCCAGCAAAATACTGAAATACGTAGCATGCCAATTTGTGTTTGTGAACTGACCTCATTCAACTCATCAAGCTTCTGCTTCCTAAGGCAGTGTAGGAATTCAAGCAAAACTTGCATATTTGTCTCAGCTTCATATTGCTCCATTTTTCGCTTTTTCTCCGCCAAGAGAGAAATCAAATTATCTAGGTCCTTGATTGACATTTCACAACCCTGTCTACATTAAAAAGAATATAAGTCTGTGAAACATCATGGAGGAGCACCTTGAGAAAGATATTATAGAGTTCGACACTAATAGCAAAACCTTCTTTTGCTAAATAACTTTATAGAATATTTATTTTCATTGGAAGCAACATCAAGATATAAAAAAAAAAAATTATAAATGTTTTCTGAGACAAATTTTCAGAAGTAACAGATGTTTTGGAGATAAATTTTTAAGCTTTTGCAACACTAAAACTATAACACGAATAAGAAATGCTTCATGATGCTTTTTTCATTTCAGTGTGTACAAACATGAATACTACATATTTATACCACAGAATCAACATCATCATCAAGCCTTACTCGATGAAATGATAATTCAGAGCAGAACACAAAGTCGAGAAAATGCAACAAGACTGATAAATCTTTAGGATTAGATGTGAGTACACGAGGAGGAGACTTCGGGAAAGGCATCACCATACCTTCATCATATTAATACCCACGAAAACTGAAACAGTTGAACTAGGACAGTACGAGCCAATATCATGTGTCTTGTATAAAGTCGTACCAGAGATACACTAGCAAATAGGCTAAATGTATTTTATGATAGAAAAATAAACTCCCCTCATCGAAAAATGCACCAGTTCAACGAGGGGAGTTTATCAATATAAGACAAGTTAAAAGAACAAAGGGAAAACGAAAAAAAATATAGATGGAGGTGATACGAAAAGATATGGAGTCTAGAGGTATAAATGAGGAGATATTACTTGATAGAAATGAATGGAGAAGGACTATCAACGTGATCGATCCAGCGTGATTCTTTTTTGGTTCATGTAGCCTACCCAAGTACTTGGGATAAAAGACTTAGTTGTTGTTGTTGTTGTCTTTTGTGATAGAAGCCTATAATCTTTTAATCAACATTATTTCATTTATGGAAGGAAAACCATAGATGGTATACTTCTTGCCCATGAATTAGGGGGTTTTCCAATGGAGTGTCAACTATGAGGCTTAAAGGTGGCCTCAAGAAGGCATTTATAGTGGTAGTAGATAGTATCTCATCAGCACACTTGCTTGGAAGGGGCTTGACACAAAATTTAAGAGTGAATTTGAAGGTGTGTTACTACTCTGTGGCTACGAGTGGGGCATCATCTAGCTTTTCCGAAGCTCTGGAAGGATTAGGCAGAGCAATCCCCTCTCTCCTTATTTTGTCTAGGTAATGGAAGCTCCTTTACTGGACAAGGAATCAAATGTTACACTGTTATGAAGGGAGACAATAAGTTGTTGTTGGTTCCACTATCCCCTACTGGCGCATCACATAAACTAAATTAGGATTTTGGAATTAAGAAATTTGAGATTTTATAGAATTGGAAAAGAACAAACGGGTTCGGGCCTCAGTATCCAGACGAATCTATACCCACTCTCAATGAATCCATAAAGAAATATTTCAATGCACATAATTTTCATACAAGAATTAATTTCAATCAATTTTCATTAATTTCAATTTCTATTTACAGGGCTTATTTATAAAAAATCCCTAACAATAGTGATAAAATTGAAACTTTATTCAAAATCTAAATCTAAATCCTTATCTAAATCAAAACTCTATCTAAATCATAACAAAAAAACCTATCCAAACCCTTATCTAAATCAAACTCTATATAAATCATAAGAAAAACCCTATCTAAATTAAATTCTATCCCTATCTAAAACCCTATCTAAACTAAATTCTATTTTATCATCTTATACGTTTTCGTCAATTCTCTCTGACTTCAAAGCATTCATCCTCCATGAATGCAGAAATAAAAAATGTAAAATATGTTCGGGTTGAACTGATCAGCATCCTCGCATAAAGCATCTCAATGGATTATGATGGCAGTCGAGAAACTTTCGCTTGCACATTAAAGTTTGGCCAAGAGAGTGGAAGTGAAATTGGCTTACGTAACAAATCTACAAAAATGAAAGATGAATCTCACAAGTCGTTCTCGGAATAAGGCACGCATGTCCAACAAGCAAATATTGTAGGCAATTTATTATAGCTGTTAAAATTACATTATTTTGCAACATGTCATTCACTTTTGTCTAAACTCTGCATGGTAGCTCTTTGGTGATAGTAGAAAAACTAAACGGCACTATGTATCTATTATTCCAAAAGATGATGAGTGGAGGACAGTATTTATTACTTCGCTTCAGATTGAATATTCTTGCACTCCTTGTACATCTGTAACTGTAAATATTTTCGTTAAACATGATCCATCAACGAATTTTCTCACGAAACTTTCGCAAGAGATCTCCTTGTGAAACTATAGGATTCTACTCAAGAACATGATAGTCAAATGCATTCATACTCGGCTAACACTTTACAATTGATTTCGCTGGAAGATTTTAGAAATCTAAACTATTGAGTTTTCAACTTTTACGGATGAAAACGAACTTTCATCTAGCACTATTGGTGGCTCATCATAAACTTCACCATCAAAAATAGGAATATCTACTTCGACTTTATAGGCAATGTTATCATCATCAATTGTTTGACTATTTTTATCCCTTTCTCTCACTATGGTTCCGAAAATACTTTTGTTTATTTTTTTTTTCTTCAATCCTCGTGAGCATGCAATTGCATTTTTTAACCTCATCAATTAAAATTTGAAGTTTTGCTTGTATTCTAAAAAAGATTCATTAGTTATTGTCGTAGGCTCAACCTAAGGCACTTTTGCAATCTTAGGCTCGGATGAAAAATGAAAAGATGGTGAATAAAAATCCTGAAGGTATTGAGCATACCAGTTATGAAGTAAAATATTGCAACATATCTCAATCCCAGACATAATTTATTATATCTGCCCCCAGTATAAACTTCTCCACCTAACTTATATCGAGCATAAAAACATTCTTGTACTAGTGTCAGATCGAAATATCGAAGTAAATTTTAGATATGATTCTCCCAATTTTTATCTCTGTCGATCGTCAAAATCGTATAAAACGGGTATAGTAGCATACATCCTCTCAACTCATGATAGATTAGCATTACTGTCGATGTAATAACCATAAAATATTATTCCCATTTAAAATGAACTCAAAATTTGAAATTTTCAAGTCAAAAAGTTTAGGAAATACCCAAGAAACTTGGCAGGTCAAAACTAGTTCTGAATCAAACTCCAAATGGCCTCTAAAAGCTGAAATTACCCATAACGCATTGACCAATGTTGATAATAACGCGTTATAAAACGCTTTATATTGCATTACGTAACCTAAACAGCTGGGAATAATTCAGTGTACCGTAACAGTACGTTTTTTAATGTTATTTTACGTTAGATTATATATTATTTTACGTTATATTACGTTAAATTACATTATGTTGCGTTATTTATAATTATTTTTTAATAATCTATATATTGTTGTTGATTATTATTTTGATTATTAGTAAATTGCTATAATTATTTTACTTGCTTAGTTGTTGGCTTATTTGATTACTTGTGGAATTATTAACTTGTTAATTTGCGATTATTTTCTTATTCACTTGTTGTAATTCCTCTTCGCTTACTGGAATATCTTACATATTGATTCTATTAAATTTTTAACTGAACTAAAATTAATAATTATAAATAAGATAAATTGAACATTACAAAATATAATTACAATAATGATAATAACCGGAGATGAAATAAAAAAATTGGAATCTTACATTCATGTTTAAATGACGACTGGAATTATACTTGCAGACTTAATATTATGAAGATAAATGTGAAAATTATTATAAAATTTAATATAAAATTAGGATGGATTATATATTACAAAATGGTTTTATATTCTCTTGTAGATATTTTAAATTTATTTTTTAATTTATAAAAAATATTTTATATAGTTTTATATTTATTTTATTAAATAAATAGGAAATTACATAACCTACATTATACGTTACGCTATATGCGACATAACCTAACAGAGACAAAATGTTACGTTACTGTTAGCGCTATTTTAAACATTGGCGTCTACTATTCGTGTAACAGATCAGGGAAGATTGTTGACATGAGAAAGAAGGGGTCGACGATGCTGATCGATTTCATTGCGGGATTGTTAGATTGAAGATGATGGTCGATAACGTTGTTGATGAATAGGGCTTTCAGCTACTGTCGAGGTCGATGATTGAAGATCTCCCGACAAAATTTTTTTTCTTTTTCTCTCACTTTTTCTTCTCTTGTCGTCTCTCTTCTTCCTGCATTGTTTCCTTTTTTTCTCATTTTTTCTTCTCTGTTCTCTCTTTTTCACTTTTTCTTCTCTAATTTTTTTCACTTTTTTCTGAAACTTTTTCTCAAAATAAATAAAAACTAAAAAAATTAAAAAACAAGAAAAAGAAAGAAGATAGAAGATGGAGATGGAGAAGATTGATCTTGAACTCTGTTACCAATTTAACACAGCACGGAAGCTAAATTAGGATTTTAGGACTTTTCTTTTATAACGAAACAATGACAACAACAACAATAATAACTAAAAACAACAACAACAAAAAAGAACAGAAAGAGAACAAGTCAAACAACTGTTTAGTAAGAAAAAACAAAGTTTAAAATCCCAGAATAAGTATCGAATTCAGCAGATGGTTAATGATAACAGACGTATCACATGAGAAACATCATCAATATCAAAACAAATTTTATATGGTTTATATCACAAATTACACCATTATTTGTGGTATATGTTGTTCAATATAGGCCGACATTCAAAACCTTGAGTAAAAGACCCAAGTGTACTTGGAAATAGACACTGACATATTGTAGAAAGAGCGAGAGATATTGTAGAAAGAGCGAGAGCAAGAACAAAATAAACAAAAAAAATTTGTTACCAACACATAATAATACAACATTTCTCAATATAACAGTCCTGATAATAAATAAGAAACTCAAAAAGAAAGAGAACTCCTAATCCAGGATCCCATTACAGTCACAGATAAATGAAGTTGAATGAGCAGAAAAAATAATACAAATTATAAGAAAAATAAGTAGCAGTTGCTCAGAAATTGATATGTATTATCCAGCTCAGCCAAAGGAAAGTGTTCAGTGATGAGATAAGACTTCATATCATAGAATATAAGAATTAAACAAGGCATGTTGAAACATGTGAGATACTCTTACGACATGAAATTAAACTTGCATAAGTGTTAAAAGGCCTCAACAAAAGATATCTTCACTTTAAGAGTAACACGGACCTGCTGCAGTGCTATACGGAGATGCTCAATAGGCGATGCAGTTTTTGCAATTTGACGGGCAGATGTCTTTTTCAAGAGCTGCATGATGTTGATCAGAAAAAATACAACATTTTCATCTAATGATTGTCTCAGTTCTGATAGTACTCAAGAGCAACCAGCTAAAGAAAACTTTAAGTAACAGAATAAGTGCCACAGCACAAATCACTAAAAAGCATTAAGTAGATGTTACCCAGAAAAAATAAAAAAACTAATAAAGACACGATACCAGAAAAGTAAATTCAGTGAACAATAAAATAAGATTGTTACTTCCTTTGTCAGCATAAAACTGTTCTAGGAATTAACGGTAGACCCAGTAGTTTGGAATCGACTGTGAGAGGGCTCGATTCCATTGTTTGTCTTTGTTTCTTTAGCCCCCATGGAATCAGTGTTTTGTGGCTGCTACAGTAATCAGTGCTTTTATCTTCTTTTCCTCATCCTTTATTCAAATCCTACCGAGCACACATATTATTGTACATTTACAGAAATGATTATGATTTCTCAAAAGCCAGGTGTTGACCCATAAAAAAAAGCACTCAACTTATGGGAGCGTGTTGCATATAACATTGTAACCCTCAACCTCACAACTTTTGGAGTTTTATTGGTTATCTTTTTTACGCTCTTCAAACAGGTCTTCACCTTTATAATATATTTCAAATATTCGCTACTTATTTATCACTCTCCTTACACATTCTTGGACACTGCAATTATAAGATTAAATATGTCGAGATATAATTTCTCTGTTACCGTTAATCTCAAAATCATAGTTTTGATCAAAAGCATCATAATATAGGTAAAGCTAAGCCATAAACAAAGAGTTTAATCCAAATTGTAAAAAACTAAGATGAATGACCAAGATGTAATGTTGACACATGCATATTTATTAATATGACAACGTCTATCATATGTAATCCAAATTAATTTATCAAAAATAAAGTTTTGATAGTCACGATAAGCAAGGAAAATATATTTTCATGTGTAATTAATTAAGTGTTCTAGGAATATTCAAAACTAAACTACTTTTAGGCCCGCTTTGGAAAGGGCCTAAGGATGCATACAAACCCAGGTTAATAGAAGTGAGGTTAAAGACTTAACCAAGGTAAACTTAACACTATGTATTTTAAAATATTTGGATAATATTTTTCTAAAAAAATGGCAACATATTTCTTGGAGAGAAAACCACCAGAGTTAAACACTCTAATTTCTTAACTTAGCTTATTTTAATCAATTTCGTTAAAAAACTATTTGGCGACTTAAAACAAGGTTTGAGATGCTTAACCTTCTGTTTACCACGATGTTAGACAAGTCATTAGGAGTTACTATTAACGTTATAACTTATGGGTTTGGCCCACTCAGCAACTACAATCAACCTTACCAAAGACCTGAATTTGGATCGATAAACAAGTGCCAGACTGAGCTTGGTTAGGCATGAGTATCATTTATGTTGCATAGGTACTTTACTAATATCATACCTTACTTGTATCATACTTGTATCAAATATCTAACATCTACACTTTTTGGATACTCCTTGGAACTTCTTAACCTTACCCTCAATTTTATAATATATCTTATTACTTCTTAGTTAAGACACTTCTTGATCACACATACATTTGTTAACCATTTTTTCGTCTATAAATTTGAGTCATTGTTTTAAATATCTCGAATACAACTGATATATCCCTCTGATATATCCTTTATCAGTGTCAGTCAAGACGATAAGTTAAAAGAGTCATAATTTTGTGCGCATATGGCCGATATTTAAAACATTGTCTGATATATAGCTTCAATGTATCACCCTGATAATATATAGTTCATTTTTTTAACTGAGTTTTTAAGTTAGAAATAGATTTGGTGTCCATACCAACATTATTTATATGTATAAGGGAAAACTTGAATTCTTTCGCCTCTACTTAAATTAAATAGATTTTTAATTATTTATATAAAAACTTTAGAGTTAGACATGCAAACAGTTAGAAATGCTAGAAATCTATAATGGGGAGCTTATTTAAATACTATTCAAAACTTAAAATCATCCCCAAAATTCTCTTCTTCTTCAACTTCTCTTTTTACGTCTTTTCTTACCTAACTACTGTTATTTTTGTTACTACTATTGTCATGCTTGAATTTTAATTATTTCTATAATCAATATTTTCAACTTTAGTTGAATATGTTCTATAGTTTATTTTATTATGTTATTCTTATATACATGAACATATTCTTGAATACCTCTATATATATTATGTAATACTAGTTAGATAGATGAAATTAAACCACCTCTAAGATATCAAATTTATATTTTTGGCATATATATCAATGTTGAAAATAACGCGTTATGAAACCCGTAATGTTGCATTATGAAACCTAACAGAAAGCCAACGTTACTTAACAATTGAAAATAACTCAATGCACCATAATGGTGCGTTTTTTATGTTATTTTACGTTACGTTAAATTACATTATGTTACGTTATTTACAATAATTTTTAAATAGTTTTTATATTGATTTCGATTATTTATTTTGATTGTTACAAATTGCTGCAGTTTTTTTACTTGACAGCTTGTTGTTTGCTTATTTGATTGCTTGTGGCATTGTTAGATTGTACATCCTTATTTACTTGTTATAATTTCTTTCCAATTACTGAAACTTTTTTGTTATAATTTCTTTCTAATTACTGAAATTTCTTACTTACTGATTAAATTGAATTCTTAGCTAATCTAAAATAAACAATTAAAAATAACATAAATTGAGCATTATAAAATATAAATTACAATGTTGATAATAATTGAAAATAAATTTGAAATCTTATTTTCTTATTTAGATGATGACTGAAATTATGGGTGTGAATGTAATTTAATTTATGAAGATAAATATGAGAATTACTGTGAAACTTATTAGAAATTTAGAATTAATATTGGGATATAATTTTTTATATTTTCTTTTAGAATTTTTAATTCAATTTTCAATTTATAAAATTTATTTTATATAATTTTATATTTATTTTTAATTAAATAAATAGAAAATCGAGTAACCTACGTTATGCGTTACGCTATATGCTATATAATCTAAAAGAGACAAAACGTTATTGTTACCGTTATCGTTATTTTAAACATTGATATATATATATATATATATATATATATATATATATATATATATATATATATATATATATATATATATATAATGTTTGATATGAACGTCCGATATGAGCACATATCTCCGATATATCATCCGACATCTACTATCCAATATGAAAAAAACCCATTCGATATGATTCTGATATCTGATATTTAGAATCATGGTTTGATTGTTATGTTTAGTTTTTTATATATCAAAGCTATTTAGTAAGTATAACCTTAATACTAGTAGATGAAAAAAAACAAAGATGACCTCATCTAGATTATGCATTTCAAAATGAAAGTATTAGACGTCACTGCATTTTTTATGTACATGTATACAGTTGTATTTTTGTACCTTATATTTTACAAATTTAACGTATCAATTGTGTGTGTCCTGTACCTGTACATATACTCATATGTGTTTCATAGATTATAATAAGCTTTTTCAAAAAATTACTCCGACAGGCCGTTTACATGGCTTTAAATATGTGGCATTACCAATGATTATTGTTAAACAAGCAAGATACCAGGAAGAAGGGAAAGGCTGACAAATCTGATATAGGTGTTACATTCAGTACAATTATTTTTTCTGCATGGCAGGACCATCCAAAAACAAGCTACCATGGTTGCATTTCAGTAAATGCATGGCACCAAGGCATACTCACTGCAAAAAGGTTAGGAGATTGATATTCAGGCCACGCATTTGCTTCTTGACACAAATGAATCTGAACAGATTCAATCCCAAGATATACCATCAATAAATCTCTAACCCGTGCTAACCCTCTCAATGCTTCTTGCGTTCTTCGTTGCTATCCCCATTGTAGAACACCCAAATACGAGAGGGAACCAAGTATTCCAAGTGAGGAAAGGAAAGAAGAAAGAGAAATACCCAAATAAGAGAGGTAACCATGTATTCCAAGCCGGGAAAGGAAAGAACTAAGAGAATCGAAAGTTTAACGGTATCAAAGGGTGGCATTCGCCATCTTTCCAAGAAAATTGTGGATGTAAACATGATTGCTGTGAGAGCTTGCTATCTATATGATAATTGAATCTCCTCGTACTCCAACAAGGTCTAGGGATTCGCATCAGATTCTACCATGCAGTTGCTTCTCGTTTAGGACCTTTAGGCAGTGTGTAAATCTTCGAGTAAGGAATAAGGAAACTAGCTTGCTCTTTGTTTAGATAGTTAATTCTTTGCATAGGAAGTAAATAAACAGTTGTATAATATTTTCAAATGAGTAGAATTTTGCCATTTTTGAGCTCGGGTGTAGCTCTTATTTCAGGTAAATTCAATGAAGAAAACATACCTTGTTGAGTAGGAAATTGGGGAACAGGTGGTTCTTGGTAAGGTAGTGAGCACAGCAGGGGCAATCGCTCTTGTTGTTGAGGTGGGTGATGATGCACATGTAGCAGAAGCTGTGGCCACAGGCGGTGAGGAAGGCGTCCTTAATCAGGCCCATGCAGATAGGGCACAACAGATCCTTGTCATCGAATGATGCCCGCCTCATCTCCTCCTCCTCCCCCTCCTCCCTAGCGTCCGCCGCCATCGCCTGTGGCTCCGCCCCTGTGGCCGCGGCATCGGTCATCTCAGACGAGGACATCGCCGCGGCCAACGGCCGCAGCACCTCTGCTTTTATGACCGATGGCACTAGAGCCCCTGATGACGCATCCCCCATCTCCTCTCTCCTCTCTCTCTCTCTCTCTCTACAATAGATCAGACTAGAAAGGAAAGGAGCAGATTATCGTTGGAGGAGGAGGAGATTTTAATGGATTTTTTTTTTATGGGCAGGAACGGCCCACGTCAAAACATTTGATTTTGGGGACTGAAGAGAACAAAGTGACGCAGCTGCAGCTGGAGGCCGCCCGGCCGCTGCTCTTGGACCTCAATTTTTCACGCCCAGTTTGGGTACCAGTAAGAGAGTTTACGATTGCACTTATGATAGAGGGCTTTTTATCGTTTGTTATGGTTATATTCGCTATAAAATTTTACAAATAAAGTTGCAATTAAATATGCATGTATAAATAAGCAGTATTGAGTCTGGCCAGGCCAGATCTATTCGGTATCCAAATTAAAATTTTGGACTTTAGGCTAATTCAAAGTCCAAATATGCTATTGTTAAAAAAAAAAATCCAGGTCGATATACTTGGGGGCACCCATAGACTTTTTTAGGCCTATCCATAAAATCCAAAAAAAAAAATTGAATCTTTGAAATACAAATACATAAAAATGTTGCCATAAAAGATTTGGTAGTGAAGATATTAATTTGAGTTCGAAAATGATTTGTCAGGAATTTTTTCCATCTAGATTTAATGAGCTAAATCGAGAGAATGGCCTAGAGTGAGATTTGACAGAATATAACCCTATAATATTTGCCTAACAAAATAACACAAAGCATTTACAAGGTATATAAACATTCACCAAGTTTTACTACTGATCCTTCCAATTATAACAACAATCTTGAATATGTCAGAAAACACAAAAACAACTTGCTCTCTCTCTGTGTGCGCGCACTGCTCTCTCTCTCTCCCTTTCACGGGCTCAAAACAGACCACATCATTGAAAACTCCAAGAACCACTTCTTAGTTCGAATTATCTGCTATTTCCACTTCTTCGGTGTTTGTTTGACTAAAAAAAAAAAGGTTGAAAACAAGAGCTTATTAATTAATAACTTCAATTTGGGAAAAATAGAGTTTGAATAATCTATTTAAAATCATTTTAAATTTGAAGAAATAGTAATATTTTCCTTCTTAATATCCAAAAATTTTAGAAACCAACACCAACGGAGCTCTAAAATCAATGGAGACTCAATCAAATTCAACAATCTATGCAAATCCCTTTTTGCTTCCTTTTTTTTTTCTATTCACGCTAAAAATCACAAGAATCTGAACTAGACAAACTAAATTAATTGATAAAAGAAAATATCAATGACTATGAACCCTCAACAATCTCGAAAAAGAGCTTCTCTTCGCCACCGCTGTCGATGATGACGAGAAAATCTCCGATCTCGACGATCTCCGCCATGGAGCCAAGCAATCCACCGATTCGGCTATCAATCATTTACTTGCCCCTGCCTGCTTCCAGGGATGAGTGAACGGGGAAAAGAAGAGTTGTACCGAAAACTTTCTCTTAGCATACAAGACAAAGTTCCCTTAGCCGTGCAGTGAGAATTACTCCATCAACAGAACTGACAAAGTAGTCATAGGTAACAAGATAGAGTAGGATTACTAGTCCCCCATCGCTTATTTCATAGGTAGGGGCTTTCACCACTGCAACTTGTTCCGTTTCTACATTCATTAAACATTTGACATTACCGGTACTCCCTTCACAGTGCTATCTACGGATCCTTCCCCGGAATCGGGAGGGTCTCTGTCTCCCCAGTGGCTTAGTCACGACGCGCCCTTCCCTCTTTTTTTATACCTTATAGCAGAAGTCAGGAGTGTGCAAGTCTAGTTGTCACAAACGAGGACTTCGTCTTTCAATAGAAAAAGCATTATCGAGTGTAGTCCAGTGCTTTTTTTAGTGCTCTCCACCCTAAAAGAAGCAGTGGTAGCCAACATTGGTTTAGTTACATAGCGGCAGGTAGTACGGGCATTTGTAACCTATAGCGTCATAGAGAGAGCGAGAGGCAGATTCTTTAGCACTCGTGCTTTCATTATGGATGGATTCAGTAGCTGGTACAGAGCACCTCATGTTCCCTCAATCACTTCAACTTTAGGTCGACAAAGGAGGATTCTATTGCTTGATCATTCAGATCATGTACCTGCTCTTTTCTCTGGTTTAACCAAATAGATTTTGTCTTTCAGTAAAAATCTGAGCTCACTAGGTGCTTTCGCGCTTTGATCTCTCTTCTGATCTTTTTTATCCCAGTTTGGTAAATCAAAGTGTGTTTTTTCTAGATCTTGCTTAGCTTGGGTCTGTGCCAGAGGGCTGGCTCTCCTCAATACCAAATGTTAAGGTGGATAGTTGATGTGATATTTATTGCAAGCACACAGTGTCGGTG
This sequence comes from Dracaena cambodiana, assembly GCA_036321105.1. NCBI lineage: Eukaryota > Viridiplantae > Streptophyta > Magnoliopsida > Asparagales > Asparagaceae > Dracaena > Dracaena cambodiana. The sequence goes on from JAYEPQ010000017.1 coordinate 19,703,340, forward strand.
TAGCACTGTACAGGTCGTCCCACAGGGATCTAAGATGTTTTTGTGTTCCTTACTCTTTCCTTAGTCTAACGGACTAACCAAAGATTCTAGTTTGATGTTGAGTTAATCTAAATAGCTTAGGATTTAGAATCCACTAATTTCCAACCATATTCTTACTTCTATTATCTTCTTCTATCATAAAACTTTGATATTTTTAGTTTAATCTTTATTTAAAGTGCTCTAAGTATGAGCTATCAAGTGGTGTGCAAGTATAACTCATCAAAAATACTACTTTTCATAAAAACAAACTAAATCTTTAGATAATTCAATGAAAAAGATAAAATCAACAACCCCAAACCCTAACTAAGTATAGGCTATCAAGAAACCTAATTCAAGTATAACCTATCAAAGTCTTAATCTTCGAGTTCTTGTATTTTAATATTTTTATAGAAAAATCATATCTTTATTAATTTTATTTAAGAAGAAAAATATTAGAAAGCAATTACATGGTGGATCTTACCTTCATCTACATCCTAGAGCTAAACTAATTAGTTACTCATATTTTTAATAAACAAAATCAAATTTTTATTCATGAAAGCAAATAAAATCTAATATAGAAAGTGAATAAATCTATACTAGAAAGCAATTAAATCTATCTAGAAAGCAAATAAAGAATTGAAAGTAATGGCTTACCTCTGGAGCACGGTATTGTGGCCGTCACCCCTTCAGCAAAATCCTAATTTTATTAATAAAAAGTATATCTAAAATTACACCTAAAAAGCTCTCCCCTAATTTACAAGAATTCATGGGGTATTTATAACCCAAATACAATCCTACTCATATTCAAACTCAATACAAAAGATATGATCCTAATCCAACATAAACTAATCTCAAAATATATAATCTTAATCCAATCCATAGTATATAATCTTAAACCAATCTATAGATATTAGAAACCAATGGTTGAGATTAGATGGCATAAAATACTAATTTTCGGGAACTTCTAAAGGGGCACGAGTTTTTTCCTAGTGAGCCCAGTTAAAGTTTACCATAAATATCAACTTTGCCCTCAAAAAAATTTTTCCATCTTGCCCATCTTCCCTCTCCCGCTTCCTCCAGCCCTCTAGCGCGGTTCGGACTAATAGTCCGAACAGGATTACGCTGTTTGGACTAACAGTCCGAACAGATCTGGTCTGTTCGGACTGTAAGTCCGAACAGTCCAGACTTGTTCGGACTGTCAGTCCAAACAAGGAGGATCTGTTCGGACTGTCAGTCCGAACAGTCCAGTTCTGTTCGGACTGTCAGTCCGAACGGCGCCCCCCCGTCAGTCCGGACAGGGGACTGACCCGATCTGATATCTCCGCCGCTGCCTCACTCACTCTATTAATGTAATAAAATGATATATTATTAGTTTACCCAATTTAACGTGACTTTTAGGACTTATATTAACAACTAATTATACATTATTATCGAAATATAGGGAAGGAAGCAAAAAGATACAATGATACACCGACACACTGATACACCGACACAATGATACACTGATACATCGATACACCGACACAATGATACACTGATATATCGATGATATACGACACAATGATACTCCAGATACACAAATACAATGATACTCCTGATACACCGATATAATGATACAATGATATATTGATACACCGATGCAATGAAACAACGATATAATAACTGATACAATGAAATAGTGAAGATTATAAATAAGGTCCCCAACGTATAAAACAAACAAGATCTTATACAAATTAAAGAAATAAGATCAAATACAAACGTAGTGTATATATTAATCGAACAAAAAGCGACCAATAGGGTTCATTACAAACAAAAACCATATATTCTACAAATTCTTCAAAATGTTTGCAAAAAACAATTACACCGGCCACTTGAAGTTCCTAACATCATCTATATCAATACACAACTAATATAATCTAATCACTGTCTTCTTGTCTTTCTCGGGGGTTGACGTCTGCTTCTGGTTCGAGACATAATTGCCATATCGGGTGCATTAGGAGTGGATTGATCTTGACTTTGTTCCTCTGCTTGCTCTTCTGGTGGTTCTTCTGGTTGAGTGCAACCAGTTCGTACGGCTTTAATCTTCGCAAGTGCACTAAATAATATCCCAGATCGCTTCTTGAATGCCTTATCCCCTTATGCAAGTAATGGATCGATTATTACTTCTATGCGTGTATATCTCTGTAATATTAATGAAGGAAAAAAATAAGCATCAGATAAACTGGGTACTATATGGGACATAAAATAAAGAATATATATGGTGATTACCTCATCAACGACATTTGGCCGGGTTGACTGACTTCTTTCCTCTGCTTGGGGTTGATCTGGTGCTACTCCAAGAAAGCGCTGTGAAACTTGAGAGAACCAAGAAATATAATCTGACGTGCAATCAGATGGGTAGTCAGCAATAGACCCACGGTGCTCTTGATGCAATACATGATCTAGCCAATTTCTCCACATCTCCTCAATGTGAGTGTACTTTACCACGTAACTATTGGCTGTTATACCCCGTGCTTCATTCACCGCCTTTCGTATTAACCTCATTCCACGCTTCAGAATAACTAACGCCCAAGGAATGAGTAATTGTATCAGCAGCTTCACGTGAAGCTGTTGATTCTTATTGGCAGACGGATTTTCCAACCACAGGTAAGTCAAGCAAGCAGGAAATATCATCCAACGTGATCGTCATCTCACCAAATGGCATATGAAATGTGTTTGTTTCAGGATGCCATCTCTCGACAAATGCGCTAACCTAAACAGCGCTAATGTACTGGTAGGAGCATTTGACCAATGGATATAATGAAGACCCACGTACTAATTTCATGAATCAGGTGTTGGGCTTAGGTGTCAACAATGACCATGTACTTATTTTTCTCCAGTGACTAATACATCGAAATGGATCTCGTTCCTGTATATATACTATAGTCATAACATATGCACACACACAATAATTGATTTATGGTTTTTAACGGGAAATAATTACCTCATCTTTTAAAACGAAGAAAGCAACGTGCATCTTGAAGCTCTTCAGTACTGATAAATCAACTGGACCTCGGTAATTTGACTCATGAAGATCATCTTGAGAGCCTCCTGCATCAGTATTCCCTTCTTCTAGTTTTGCACTATCATATCTGATCAAATTAGGAGTTTCTACATTTAATTCAGTATCTACGGCCACTTCGATTTCTCTCTCTCATATCGGACGTTGGATTTGTGGTCGAGATGCTGCTTTCTTCCTCCTTAACGAGGCAGTTGGTCGAACGCGAGAAGATTCTGCCGGATCCATCTATACAATACAAAGATATTTCATTCATACATGTTTTTTTATCAAAACAGTAAATTTTCTATGTGTAAGTAAGTAGTAATAAAGTATAATTTGCTATAAATATCATATTTTCTCTATTTATTTTTTAGCTGCAAGATAGTGTAATATTAAAGTTTAATGACACTGAAACCGTGTTTTGTTACTTAATCAACCATTAGGACAATGCCATTAAACTTCTAAATTAACTAATAAATTTTAATATTAACGTCTATAACTAGAAAAATAACTAAATTTTCACATATTTTACAACTACGATTACAATATTATATTTTCTTCATAATTATAATCTAAATATTAAAAATCAAAATTAACAAAAAAATGCTAGAACCAATCTTGCTAGCTCCTTCACTCTTCCTCCTCTCCATCCCAACAAAATCACAATGAAAAGTTGTTTGATCCAAAAATAAAAAAATTAAAATTTTAAAATAAATATTGCTAAATTAGGAAAACTCAACTACTAATGGAGGGAAGTCGGCGGCGGTGGCGGGAGAACACTGGCAGCGGCGGTAGGAGAACAGAGACGGCGGCGGCAGGGTCGGCGGCGGCGAGTTCGGCGGTGGAGGGTTCGGCGGCGGAGGGTTCGGCGCCGGTACGAATGGGAGAGAGAGGAAATTTGGAAGGAGAAGGAGGTTGAGAAAATGATAGAGAAGATGAGGGGAAGTGGGGGGGAAGAGGGAAGAGGAAGATTGGGTTTTGGTTAGGGCTTGTGGAGATGAAGTGAGGAGAGAAGAGGAGATGAGGAAAATATACAGAAGGGTGTTTTCGAAATAAAATTATGCTCACTAAGAAATTTTCCCCTTTACTGATATCAAACTGGGCTCACTAGGAAATTTGGGCTCACTAGGAAAAAATTTGTGCCCCGTTAGAAGTTCCAATCCAAAAGATATGATCCTAATCCAATCCATAGTAATCTCAAAATATATAATCTTAATCCAATCCATAGTATATAATCTTAATCCAATCCATAGGTATTAGAAACCAATGGTTGAGATTAGATGGCATAAAATACTAATTTTCTGGTCCAAAATCTGAAATTAAGTTCAGTGCACCCGTAACCCGCTGGATTGGATTTTTCACTCTGCAGTACTTCAGTAAAATGGCCATAACGTTTGAATCCGAGCACGGATTGATCTGTTTTTAGACTCATTTTGAAGATAATTTCGAGCTCTACAAATGTTTCCTACATGAAAGTTTTCAATTTAAATTTTATCTTGGTCGATTATGCTCTTGAATCTGCTGCTGCTGCACTTGAGTTTCTGTCTTCACCATGATTGACTCTTTTTGCTCGTATTCTTAACAAATTTGCTTTATCTTCTTCTCTTCCATACAAATCCTTTGTTACCTATAAAAACGCATTAAATATACCCGAGTAGCAATTATTTATACACAAAAATAGATAAAATATGGGAGGAAAAATACAATATATGATTCTCATCACACCTCACACCTATCTTTTGCTAGTCCTCGAGCATAACTTAACCCTAAAAAGAAAAATAAAAATCCTAACTCACTTTCGCAGGAATCGCGATTGCACTTACCACGTGCAACAAGCCTTTAAACCCCTAGGTTATCCTAGTGGACGAGTTGTGTCTCGTGAGGGTTTGCAGTGAATATACCCACAAAAAAAAGAAAATAGATTAAAGAATAAAGAAAAGAAAAATAAGGATAACCGAAAATAAAAAAATAGAAATTTTATACAAAAGAAAGAAAAATATTTTTTTATGATATTTTCATCAATTAATCTCACAATATACAAACTCAAGAACGCATTTAGATTATCAATTTTCAAATCGAGCGTCATATCAGATACACTTATCATTTTAATCAAAAATTTAAATCCTATCTTTCAATACCCACTAACAGATAATCCATTGGCTCCTATACAACTACGTGCACGTGTGATAGTTTATTTCAGCCTTGGACTCAAACTCTAACTCATGATTCATCTCCTCTCTCATAACAAAATTTTTTTCTTTTTTTTCTTTTTTTTAAAGAATATTTCACCTTTCATGCGAATATTCACGCTTGCTTAGACGCAACATACCCGATTACTCGGTTCATACTCTTTTCTTTTTCTTTTCCTTTTTTTTCAAAATATTTCACATTTCATGCGAATATTTACACTTACTTAGGCGCAAAGTACCCGATTACTCAGATCAAACTCTTTTTTTTCACTCTAGAGGCTATTGCCTTAATACCAGGCGCACCCTATTATTTTATCACTCTCGAGGCTATTACCTTAGGCTCACCCCATTATTTTATTCTCACCTTTTTTTTCCTTTTTCTATTTTTTTTAAAGAATATTTCACCTTTCATGCGAATATTCACGCTTGCTTAGGCGCAACATATCCGATTACTCGGTTCATACTCTTTTCTTTTTCTTTTTCTTTTTTTTTTTGGAATATTTTACCTTTCATGCGAATATTTACGCTTACTTAGGCGCAAAGTACCCGATTACTCAGATCATACTCTTTTTTTTTTACTCTAGAGGCTATTGCCTTAATACCAGGCACACCCCATTATTTTATCACTCTCGAAGCTATTGCCTTAGACTCACCCCATTATTTTATTCTCACCTTTTTTTTTCCTTTTTTCTATTTTTTTCTCTTTTTTTTTGTTTAGAGAGAGAAAATTTACTCAATCGTTATCATCTTTGTCATTAACCTAATAAACTATTGTGAAGTGAAAAATAGATGTATACTTGCCTCAAAACTATTGTTTGCAATATTTATTTTTCAGATTTTGATCTTTTTCATAAAATTCAAAGTGTATCATCCAATCTGCTCTCCTATCCAATTTTAAATCTAAATTTATTCCTTTATTTGTAATTAGGTTGATCTATTGATGAAAACAAGTTTTTTTTTCAAATTTTTTTTAAGTTACCCTAAAAACTATAAAAACTATCCAAAGTGTAAAACAAAGAAACCCAAAAATCTAAAAAAAAATATCCTACAAATAAAAATAAAATCCTAAAAATCCTAAAAAATAAAAATCTCCTAAAAACTACTCCCCCCACACCTAAACTCGTGTATGCCCTCATACACAAATCAGGTGTGGTAAAATAAATATGAAAGCTATTATACAAATACTATACAAATAATGAGAGTCGCAAAAGTTACGATCTCAATATCATCACCTTATTAAAGCATGGAGAGCGGTTACGACCTCTCAATCGCTTCCCACTTTCATAGTGTGTGCGTTTAAACGTGAAGTGGGTGCATTATTATATCTCATCAATCTCCTACAAGTCACGAGGTTACCTGTCTGCTTCTTATGTCGTCCTCGCTTTTTCTTTGTCCACATGTAACTATTAACAATTGGGTTAGAGAATTCTTTATTATAAACCTGCCAATCATCGTTAGTAACAAACATACATGTAGAAATATCATGAGGTGAGAAGAGTGCAATATGATCAAGTGAACGTGGTTGTGGCTCTTCTAACTCATGAAGTAATACGAGCTCCTCTATAAGTAAATCTTCAAAAGTTTGCTCATAAATTAATGGCACACTTTCACAAGTATCATCATATATAAAATCAGTATGTGCCAATTTTTCTAATAGTATGAGCTCATCTTTGAACAATTGCTCAAATGAGGGTTCATCATCAGTGCAAGAGGTCGAATGAGAGTGCAAATTATGAATCATATTGACCTCAATGAGGGAACTCGTTGCGTGTTCATCTATATTAAATATGTTCAATGCCACAGTCATATTCCCAAATGATAACTTCATGAGGCCACTCCTACAATCAATTAATGTATTTGATGTTGCAAGCAATGGTCTACCCAAGATAACGGGAATTTGATTCCGTGGATTAGAGATTGGCTCAGTTTCTAAGACAATGAAGTCTACAAGAAATATAAACTCGCCAACCTTAATGAGCACATCTTCAACCATACCAAGTGGTCTTTTAATTGAATGATCAGCTAGCTGTAATGTGACCTTGGTAGGTTAAAGTTTTCCTAACCCCAGTTGCTGATAAACAGTGTAAGGAAGTAAGTTGACACTTACCCCTAAATCAAATGTAGTGTTCCCAATAGTATATGATATTGTAGGGGAACCTGGATCTTTATACTTGATAGGTATGGAGTTAGAGAGGATATGTGATATATTTGCAGTAAGAAAAACTTTCTCAGGAATATTTCTTGCTCGTTTCTTAGTGCACAAATCCTTGAGGAACTTAGCATAAGTAGGAACCTATTGTATAATGTCAAGAAGTGGAATATTAACCTTTACCTGCTAAAATATTTCAATAATCTTTTCTACTTGCGGTGAAAGCTTCCTAAGCCGATTTGGATATGGTGCTTTCGGCTTAGGAACACATTCTTCCAAATGATCATGTGACGATGATGGAGGTGATGGCGATGGTCGTGGAGAAAGGGGTGGAACAGATGATGTAGCCTGCGAGATAGTAGGAGTGGGATCAGGGGGCATGGCTGCATTATTGTCCACTTGCTTGCCAGATCTAAGCGTGTGAATGGCATTGCATTGGTGGACATGCGACTGATTGGAGTTTGAGGAACTAGCATTGGGGTTCGTTATGGATTGACTTGGAAAGGTACCCTGGCCACGTTCACTCATTTGACTCGCTAATTGTCCAACCTGCTGCTCTACATTCTTAATAGATTGAGAGTTCAGGAGCAGTTGCTGACCTGTATTTTGAATAAAATCAGCTGACACTTTCATAAGATTTTGCATGTGTGTGTCAAGATTGGACATATGCGTGTCAAACTTAGAATGAGACTTGAGAAGATTTTCAACGTTCTTCTCAAGTGACTGGAGTCACTTTTCTTGATCAATATTAGACCCCTGTTGTGAATGAGAGTGATTTTGTGCAGGTGGTCTATTCAGGTTGTTCCCATAATTTGAAGCGTTTGGATGTTGGTAGACACCCACATTTGGTCTTGGAAACTGACCAGTAGTTGGAGACTGCATGTTAGGGTTAGGGGCCCCCTGATATAGCCCTTGACCCCATGATAGATTTGATGGTTCCTCTAGCCAGGATTGTATGTAGGAGCGTAAAGATTGTTCATGGGTTATTGATACAAGACGTTAGCCTGCTCAAGTGTGGGACCCATGGAATTCATTAATAATGGACACTCCTCCATAACATGATTCGGAATTCCGCAATTAAAGCATGTGAAAACTTGAATTTGATTTACCTGACTCACTGGTGGAGCACTAGCAGTCTCCAATGCCTCAATTCTTCTCATAAGGGCTGCAATCTTAGTTTCGGCAGTTATAGAGTTGTCGATGCTATAAATCCCACCCTTATGCGCAGAAGTTGATGCACTGGGCTTCTCAGTGGGACTCTCCCACTGCATAGTCTTCCACGATAGGTCCTCAAGAAAGTCCCATACTTCATCCTCATTCTTTCTTATGAACTCCCCCTGACACATGGACTCAAGAAGAGTTTTGGATGTGTAATCGAGTCCTTCGTACGCAATTTGACATAACCGCCACTTTTCTATCGCATGATGGGGGCACTGAGCTAATAAGTCCTTGAACCGTTCCAAATATTTCCAGAAGGGTTCTCCCGGCACTTGACGGAATTGATTAATTTGATTTCGTATCCTTACCGTCTTATGCGTAGGATAATACTTCTTAAGAAACACCATAACGAATTCATCCCAAGTAGTGATTGAATCAGTAGGCATACTGTACAACCACTTTTTGGCATTATCCTTAAGTGCAAAGGGGATGAAGCAGAGCTTAATTGCATCCTCCGATAAGTGCTGCAGTTTTATCATTATGCATACTTCCTGAAATTCACTGATAAAGAGATATGCATCTTCTGAATCAGAACCAATAAATTTAGGAAGCATACTAATGTACTGCGGCTTCAACTCATAGTGATTACCCGCTGCGTGTGGAAGTTTTATGCATGATGGAAGAGGTGTGCGAAACGGGTAACATCGATCCATAAGGATCGGGATCGGTTGGTCCATCTTGGCTCCCATGAATAAATCTGATCTCACAAGTCGACCAAATTGATCACAGGTCCAATGTGGCATGAACCAGCGACCGTGAGTGTATGCGTGAATTTCCTAAACTAATGTAAGAAGTGGGGTGTAGTGGAGAGATAAAATGGTGTAATAGATATGATTAAATAAAAATGTGATTCCTATTGTTCCTAATGTTTTTATTTTTTCATATTTTTTTACAAAACCAGAGACACAAAATACAGAACTAGAGAAAATTTGGGACTCTAATTTACCTATTTAACCACTAAATAGCGGTTTTTACCGCTAAATAGCTGTCAAAGAAGAGAGTCTGACTCTCTGGTTTCTGTTACGCATATATGAGGCTTTTTAGATCCTTTTTATCCTCATGTATCTGTACTTTATATTCGCTGCACACTCAACACATACTGTTAACCCGTAAAACGTCAGAAAAAGCAAGAAAAATACCGTCGATCCCTAGCAACGGTGCCAAAAACTTGATGTGATATTTACTGCAAGCGTACAGTGTCGGTGTAGCACTGTACAGGTCATCCCACAGGGATCTAAGGTATTTTTGCGTTCCTTACTCTTTCCTTAGTCTAACGGACTAACCAAAAATTCTAGTTTGAAGTTGAGTTAATCTAAATAGCCTAGGATCTAGAATTCACTAATTTCCAACCATATTCTTACTTCTATTATTTTTTTCTATCATAAAAATTTAATCTTTTTAGTCTAATTTTTATTTAAAGTACTCTAAGTATGAGCTATCAAGTGGTGTATAAGTATAACTCATCAAAAATACTACTTTTCATAAAAACAAACTAAATATTTAGATAATTCAATGAAAAAGATAAAATCAACAACCCCAAACCCTAACTAAGCATAAGCTATCAAGAAACCTAATTCAAGTATAACGTATCAAAGTCTTAATCTTCGAGTTTTTGTATTTTAATATTTTTATAGAAAAATCATATCTTTATTAATTTTATTTAAGAAGAAAAATATTAGAAAGCAATTACATGGTGGATCTTAACTTCATCTACATCCTAGAGCTAAACTAATTAGCTACTCATATTTTTAATAAACAAAATCAAATTTTTATTCATGAAAGCAAATAAAATCTAATCTAGAAAGCGAATAAATCTATACTAGAAAGCAATTAAATCTATCTAGAAAGCAAATAAAAAATTAAAAGCAATGACTTACCTCTGGAGCACGGTATTGTGGCCGCCACCCCTTCAGCAAAGTCCTAATTTTATTAATAAAAAGTATATCTAAAATTACACCTGAAAAAGCTCTCCCCTAATTTACAAGAATTCATTGGGGTATTTATAACCCAAATACAATCCTACTCATACTCAAACTCAATACAAAAGATATGATCCTAATCCAATACAAACTAATCTCAAAATATATAATCTTAATCCAATCCATAGTATATAATCTTAATCCAATCCATAGGTATTAGAAACCAATGGTTGAGATTAGATGGCATAAAATACTAATTTTCGGGTCCAAAATCTGAAATTAAGTTCAGTGCACCCGTAACCCGTTGGATTGGATTTTCCACTCTGCAGTACTTCGGTAAAATGGCCATAACGTTTGCATCCGAACTCGGATTGATCTGTTCTTGAACTCGTTTCGAAAATAATTTCGAGCTATACAAATGTTTCCTACATGAAAGTTTCCAGTTTAAACTTTATCTTGGCCGAATATGCTCTTGAATCTGCTGCTGCTGCACTTGAGTTTCTATCTTCACCATGATTGACTCTTTTTGCTCGTATTCTTAACAAATTTGCTTTATCTTCTTCTCTTCCATACAAATCCTTTGTTACCTATAAAAACACATTAAATATACTTGAGTAGCAATTATTTATACACAAAAATAGATAAAATATGGGAGGAAAAATACAATATATGATTCTCATCAATAGTCTTTGCCAGCAACGATCTGAGGTAGTCAATATCCTTTCTTTCCTTCCGACGAGTCATTGTCTTTTACTATAACATCCCAAAATAAAGAAATGTCGTCGGTGGTGAACACGAAAAGTAGGAAGTAATAGGATGAGACAAGATGAGCGTAGACATGATGAGACAATGCTGAATTGAATAGTGGTGGTTCTGTCATGTATGTAATTCACTATCGGAAGAAACTTATCCCCAATACAAGGGTCCAGTAAGACTACTTCCTCCTGTGGTTCATAATCTGCGTCATCTGAAGATGTAAAAGAAGTACGAGATTCATCATACTCATCATCTGAATTAAAAGGACTCAAATCTTCTTCTTGCATTCCATCTTGGAGATTTCTCATGACTCGTATTCCTAAAGTAATATTTAGTAACAATATGAGATTAGCCCAATTATAGATCACTCAGCTTCGGAGCCGACGGTTGCCCTATCAGAGAGGGCATCATATCCTCCGTCGTGCTATATCAGAGACTGAAAAAATAAAAAAGGGTTTGACAAAATACCCTTTTGTTGAAAAGAATACAGAGAGGTTGTACTCCTCGCTTTCTTCCCGTAGTTACTATTCTCCGAGCACAAGCCAACCTATAGTCTTTTACTTTTGCACCAATGACGATTACTGAATATCAGGCTCTACGCTTGAAGAGATTCCCAGTTGGTCATTCAGCAGCTCACTGGTGAATGTGAATATAGGATCACAAGTGTGAAGTTAGCCTCATACTGTGCCAAAACAAACCAGTTGCTCAAAGCTTTCAGAATAGTAAAGATCATATATTTCTCTGACGATGGGAGAACAGGAAAGCAAATGCTATGGCACAAATCACCGTAGGAGTGATGGTTCCCAGAAGGGACCATCATTCACCAAGTCAACATCTAGATAATAAACCATTCTTCTCCTTCCTTTCTGTCTCCGCTCTAGCTTGCTCTACCACCTATACAATCACAGCTTCGTCATTGACCTGCGAACTCAAATGGATGGCTGCTAGAGGGAGAGTGATAATGAATCACGATCAGCTGTAAATTCAATTAGCATTGGATCCGTGCCTCAATACTCTACACTAGGACTCGATTAGAAGAATCTACTGCAGCCATATCTACCCCTCAGGTGGCTTCCAACCATCATTTTCAGAGGGATGTGCATGGGTAGGCAAGCTAGAGGTTAGAGATCTAGTTGGATCAGTGTACTGCTGGTATCGATGCTCGAGCATGTGAGATAACGAGGAGTAATAGGGGTGCCCGCCACAACCAGTTTGTATCTTGCCTTCCATAAAAACCAGCACATTGAATTGTAGAACGTCAAAAATAGAATGGGAGGGGGTCATTGAGCTACAATTTCACAATTCTTGAAAAGCTGACGATTCGATCCACTTGGTACCCAAATGTGAGCCAAACCAAATAGATGTGGCCATGTTGCATCTGACGGAAAAGATGCTTAGTTGTTTCTCGATATTCATGATATATAGGACAGGAGTCATCGATGCTAGAGATATGTCTTGATCTTCTAACATTGGTAAGGATTGCTTCAGAAAGGCATCTCCACATAAAAACAATAACTCGTGGAAAATATTAAGCGCTAGAAATTACAAAGCATCAGCGAAAGTTTGAATGTTTTCATCATATTATGAAGTGGAGGCTGCATTTCTCTTGTGAATGAATTGCTATATAGGCTGACATCGGAGGTAAGCAATCCTGATTTTGAGTGAAACCAGACCGACGAAGTCCTTACCCCGTGGGTCATAGGCCTCCATTGGGGTCATCGACGGATGCATGAGGTGAGTGAAAAAGCTGCTGAAATGGAAAAGAAGGTCGACAAGACAAGAAAAGTCCGTCGTCATAAAAAAACGAAAAGAAGAGGAGGCTAAAGAGGGCAGGCATCTCTTGGCTCAACGACGACAAACCAAAATACCTCTTTATTGAATCCCTTACCATAGACGGCGGCACTCTGCTAGAAACTATGGGAATAGACAATGAGAAGACATCATGGGGACCCATACCTGAGGTCTAAAGGATGGGATATACTTCCCTGTCTTGTTCGCCACAAGACGGCAATGAAGGAATCTCAACAAACAAAGGGAAGCTCGAAGGGCCCATCAATGGGAAATAAAAAGAAAGGTTGCCCGACGTACCAAAACAACCCACAATAACCATTTGTCGGGTTCTAAAAGAAAAAATTGGAAATGGTGGAAATGATGAGTGACGGTATTTCGTCGAATAGGCATCCACCATCAAAGCCAAGGTCTTCAACTCTTGTTTGAGAAAGAGAAGTCATCCGACATCTAAATAATATAGGAATAGGAGAGCCACCGAGTCCTCGTTCTATAGTAGGTGCATTCTCCTGCTGAAGAAAGAGTCAGATGATTGTCCCATCAAAAGCTAAAAAAAACCTACATGCCTTAGTATGCAACAAAGGCGTCAAATATGGAGTGTGTTAGGTCCGGGTAGGTTTAATCAAAAGAAGCAAGAGCTTAAAAGATGAAGCACGCTTACTCATCCATCCCAATATAGACAGGATCTGAAGTATGAAACCTTTTTTTTGTTGATTAAATCACCTCACCCAAAAAGGATTTTCTGACGAATCGGAGAGATGGGCATACTCTTATTGAGAATAAGTGTGATTGATATGACGACATTTGATAGAGCAGCAAGAGCTGGATCAACCAAAGAGGCTTTGGGCTTTGAAAGAAAAGAAGGAAGGCTTTTGAGCACAAGGTTCACCAGACTTGCTTCTCAATGCACATGATCAAAGAAAGGGAAAGAGAACAAGAGTTGCGCTTGACCAACGGGCGGGATCGAACTACCGAAAGATAGAAGTGTAAGAAGGTACTTCAACAAAACAGAGTAGCATGGGTCCCGATTTCGGGTAGTGACACTTTCGAAGCCTGTCTTCTCCTGAATAGTAATAGAATATTTTCAGATACAGATGGTATTTTATCAGTTTCAACATGGGCAAGCACCGTCTATTTATAGATTTATAAATGGTGTTCTCGGTATCGTTTTATTTGATGAAGGTAAGGAATCAGAGGGATACAGTTCCGGACAAGACCGTTTGGCTCTATTGGAAGGAAAGGAATGCCCTAAGGGAAGAAAGAGGAACATAGCAGAGAAAATGAGATCAGTTCTCAGTTTGACGTAAGCCTGTCCTAGCAATAGTGGCTGAAGTTGGTCTCGATCAATAAAGGAGAGCAAGATAGCCGTGTTCGATCAGATTGTTGATCTTCACCCTCGGAAGAGGGAAGCAAGCGCATAGAAGGGTCATTAGTCCAGTAGTATCTTTCCAACCACAGTTCTCAGTTATAATAGTCCATTGGGAGGGAAGGCGATCGCCAGGCTGTTCAGAGTGCTTTTGGGGCTTCAGCTTGATGAAACCTCTTTTTTTGCCTACATCAAACTTTCCTTTAAAGGAGACTGACCTTTTTCACTTATCAAAAATGGTCGATCCAGAGCTCTCATTGTCTTTCCATTTTGTTGAATGAATTCGATCGAGAAATTGGAAAGAATGCTCTCTGCCAAAACAAAGAGAGCTATAGGAGGTGAAACCCCTGGCGAAAAAGAGAGAAAAACTTCTCAAATGAAAAGAGGTAGGAGGAATCCATGGTAATCTTCAGTGGTACTATCGTTGATTAGATAGCGAGGCAGTGAGAGAAAACTCACTCAACATGGGTCTCAGTTTCTTAAGGTAAGGCTGAATTAAAAAGGTAACCTCTTAGCGCAAGGGTTGGTATAAAGGAAAGCTCCGGTGAATGTGCTTCTTTCATCGAATTATTCAACCAACTTTCACCGGTCGTGAGATAAAAGACCATCGAACGACCTCCTTACGAAGTGGTCCTTCATCTCTCTATAACTAGCCGTATAATTCAGTTTAGGGGGACTCAACCTTCTCGCTATGAAAAAGGAGCAAAAAAGACGACTGGCAACCAAACACTGCATTAGCCGTATAGATCTTCCACTACCTAATCACGAAGCGCTCTTTATCCAATTTCGATGCCGTTGATGACAGCATTCCCTAGTGGAATAATTTGTGAAGAATCTTTATCATGATATGTCATGTCAGATTTGATTGAACCAAGTGTTTGGCTTACAATCACATCTTCCCTCTCTATTGCAGGCCCTGACATCGCTTATAGCTTACTGCCTGGGCCTGACCGGGACTATATTGTTTACCTGCCACTACTTTGACTTCCTGCTGGTCTCATTATCGCTCCTGCTAAAGCCAATTCAAACCTGTGTTCACCATTTAGCTCTGTAGTCAAAAGGAAACCCTTGTTATATATAGAATCTCATATCTTGTACACTATCTCCGTACCCAAGCCTTTGCTAATCCATGGGGTTCTTTGATCTCAAAAGAATTCAACTCTATTATACTCCAGCGTCATATTGTCAAGGGGACGCTTTTCCTTCTTTTTGATCGTTCAAATATAATATGTCAAGGTCTAGTAGTTTTCTTGCCAACGACGTCGAATGTCCTAGACGGTCTTGGTACTATGGCGTGAAGCTATAAGACTATGAGACCCATTGGATATAGTTCCCATAAGGGTTGACTATAAGAGAATATGAAGGACCGTCAGTGAACGTGTCGATTCAATAGGCATATGTGCTTCCCTGTTAAAAAAAAGAGTAAGCATCTATAACGGATGATGATTCTCACCGTATGAATTAGTCCTTAAGGATGTCTATGGGTGAAACTAAAGCTCGTTCAATCATTTAGGGAATGAATACAAACTGAATAGCCTTCCTTCCCTCCTCCACGACAATATAGCTTGGGTACAATAGACAAAGGCTGACACCTTTGATGGGAGTATTTGACTTTTACCGCAAAGCCCGTCAACTGGAATTATATTGCATTAGCTTGGGTTACTAAGATCTATAATCTATATAAGTGGATACTATTTACTATAGTCATGTATTCATCAAGGGCAACCAGCGATGTTCGTATCACTTCCAAGGAATGGATTAGCAAAACTATCGACGGATCCACCCATTAGCTCCACAGGATATAGACATCAGAAAGTCTATTTTTCTTTCTTAGATCCACAGGCCGTCTATGGGTTACTTGACAAAAGAATTCTCATATACTCATGCTCGTCAGAACCATAAATCTCAGGGTTTACAACAAGTAAAGGGGAAAAAGTGCATTGAAATGAAAGCAAACGAAGAAGGAAATCTTGCAGAAGGACAAGCTTATGTGTTGAGGAGTCGACGGTATCAAACTCCTGTCTGAAAACAGCCCCTGGTGGTGCATATCATGGTCCCAAAAGTGATATGACCACTTCATCCCTTTATACCAATCCCTAGGGACATTCTCTAGAAACGTGGATGACCGATATCCGATGTACTTTTGCTCACTTATAATGTTGTGCACTGATGGGATTTCATATCTGTCGAACTAATCATGATCTCACTCTCACTTGTAGATGTGGCTATACGATACATCGAATGATATAGTCAAAGCCATAGATGGAGAAATATTGACCTACGCCACCTCATGATCCCACCGCAAAGAAAGGTTTGTATATGACCAGCCCATCAGTAATGTAACTAAACTATTATCTAATCTACGTCGAATTTTTTTCAACCATCATTCAAATCTTTCTTTCCCTCGAGTACCTGGAACTGCTGACCTTTGGTAACGCTTGAGTTATCAGCTTCTTATAAACGAGTCTTTTGCTTACTCTTGGACTAAAAAGCTTGCGTAGGCCCTCCCCTCATCAGAACCGTTTACCTGCCTCGCGTCACTGACTATCCCTACCAAAAATAACAGTTTTCTTACTGCTTTATGTCGAAGTTGGTATTCTCTCATCGATGCGCCTTACCCTACCAAACCGTTGGGGTTACAGAATTTCCATTTTCCTATGTCACTCTATACGAGTTTTATATACTCTATTTAGAAAACTACCCTTTTTCTTTCTTCCATCCTTCCTCACCATCCTTGGCTATTGGTCGGGCAATGATTTAGGTTGAAATAGATCCATCCTATACCCTATATTTTATCTGAGAACTAGACTTTAGGCTAGGCATGGTAGGTTGAATTTCTCCTCTCACTTCTTCCGTCCGAACATTCTTTTCGTTACCTACTTAGTTTTCATTCTGACGAAACCATCTTTTCGTCCCCTCTAGTATCAGAACCCAGCCATTTCTTATTGGGCAGGAGAGATTTGTAAACTGTACATTTTCAGTGTGATGTCTACTGTTTCGATATGTATTGTAAGGTTTGAATTATTATAAAATAGATTGTGCTTGATTTGGTGTGTTAAATAAGGCTTATGTGTATTTCATTTTATGTGATTTTATTCCCAAAAATTCATTAAAAAATCACCAAAAATTTCCAAAAAATGGGAAAAAACTCCTCAAAAATTGGAAAGTCATTGTAGTATTACTATAGCAAATTAGAAAAAAACATTAAAAAATAAGGAAAATTCAAAAAAATTGCTAAAAATTCACAAAACATAAGGAAAAATCATAAACAATTGGAAACAAATTGAGAATAATTCATAAAAGCTCTTTTTTTATACTTTTTAGTTCATATATAGTGTCAAATTGACTATAAAATCGACTTCTGCTTTCTTATAATTTGTATGTCCATTATCCTAATTTTATTCTAAGTGTCTCTTATTAGATTTGAGTAAGTTTAAAATATATATTCCTGTGTGTGCTCTCTATTACTGCGGATAGGCGTTTGTGGACTCTCTTAGGAGGTGGTTTTAGGCACTGAATGCTACTCAGAGTTAATTGCCTGTCGACATCTTAGATGGCTACTGATATACCATACGATTATGAGATATGTTGATCGGATTATAGTCCATATGACATCACAATATTGTGACTTATATGATATAATGCATACCTTGAGGTATTCGAAAAAAAGATTTGACGAAGTAGTTTTTCAAATGGAAAAATGAAAGGAACAAGGTAAAAATCCTAATATAACTCCAGAAAATAGAAAAAAAATCTAATTTGTCAATTTAAAAAATTAAAATTTAAAAATCTGCTATATCATTTTAGATATGAATTAAGTATAAATGAGGTCAAATCAAATGCAACAAATAATATAACTAAGGAAAATAAAAAGCAAATGAAGAAGATAATAATAGTCTTTTACAATCCAAACATAATCCTTCACAAACTAAAAACTCAATTAAAAATAACAACCAAGAATAAATGTGAGGTAGAGACAACAAATAAAGAAATTATCCTAAATTACGAAGAACTTTTTGACAAATAACAAGATAGAGAGTATTCGATATGATACAATGAAATAATTTTTGCTCCAAAATAATGAATAAGGTTTAATTATGTTAAAGGAACATTCAAATTTGAGGGATACATAGAGTATTCTCTACATACATTGGTAGATACTGGTGCGATGGTTTGCTCTTACCGATAAAATGCCATACCATTAGAAAAGTAAAAACTAATAAAATATCCAATTAAAATAACAGGGATTAGAGCATATGAAATACCCATTTAAAATAAGGCCAAAAATATGGAGATTTGGCTTAACGAAAGAAAAGTTGTACCAAAATTCTTATGCTTTCCACGTATGAATGTGGATATAGTTTTTGGAAATAATTTTATTGAAGAATACCTGCCAATAATTGTGAAAAAACAGATGGTTTCCCTACACCAATGAGAAGGAGATAAACTCTATAGAATCAATATAGCTCTTTTAGATAGATCAAGATATAAGTGTTCGGAGAATTTTTCTCCCCCAAAAAATAGCTCAAAGATAGGAGATCCATTGAAATAATGTGAAGAAGTTTTTGAATTAAATCAAGCCTACTGGCTTTACAAGACTCTTAGTGAGAATTTTAGTGAAAACCCGTTAAAATTATGGGATTGAAATCCGAGATTTTGTAAGATCCAATTAAGAGATGATTAAATAAATGAACTCTTAAGTGTGAGCCTAATAGAGAAAACTACTAGCCCTCACTCTAGCCTAGCATTTATAATTTGAAATTTTAATAAAATAAAAAGGAAAGAAATATCGAATGGTAATTAATTAAAAAAGATTAAATCAAAATCTAAAGTTTGATAGATATTTTATCCCATGAAAAAAGGTATTGATAAATTTAATAATGGGATCTAAAGTATTTAGTAAGTTTGACTGTAAGTCTGGATTTTGGCAACTTAAGATGACGGAGGAGTTAAACTCGCTAACTACTTTTAGTACACCACGTGGTTATTATTATTGGAATGTTATACCATTCGAATTAAATACTACGCCACAAATATTTTAAAGATGGATGGACTCAATTTTTAATGTCCTGAAGGATTTTTGTATTGTATATATTGATGACATCTTGGTTTTCTCTAAAACAAAAGAGGATCATTAGAGATATCTAAGAGTCATTAGTAATGTTTTTAAACAACACGGGATAATACTCTCCCTAAACAAGATTGAAATTAAAAAAGAATCCATAAAATTTATTAGAATTATTCTAGATAAGAATGACATCCAACTACAAAAACATATAATTTCAAAAATTAAGGAATTTCCAGAAGAGATAAAGAATAAGAGGCAACTATAGAATTTACTAGGATTGCTAAATTATAGAAGAAATTTTCTACGAGAATTGACTAAGTAAGAAATATCCGTACTAAAAAAACTGAATAAAAATCATAAATTCGTCTGGACCGACAAGGAAATAAAGATTCTAAATCAAATAAAATAACTCACTGAAAATGTACCAGAAATTTATTTACCTAAACAGGGGGATAAATTAGTTGTAGACATCGATGCATCGGATGAATGTTGGTATGTGCATTAAAAATAATTACAAAAGTAATTTGAGATGAAGAGGACCCACCCTTATCTCGAAATGGAATTAGGCTCAGAAAAAGAAATATATCACAGAAAATACTAAAATATGAGAAACTTTATAGATACCACTCTGGAAAATTCAAACCAAACGAATTAAAATGGATTATATTTGAAAAGGAATTATACACTATAAGATGGCCTTAAAAAAATTCAAATATTTTTTGCATCCAAGTTTTTTATTATCTGAACAGACAATAAAACTGTAAGAGATTTTCTGGTAAATATAAATAAGACATCTAGGAAACGAATGCAATGGTATAATAAAATTACTTAATATTTCTTTGAGATAGATCATGTTAAAGGAAGAGACAACTTTATTGCAGACTATTTAAGCCGATTTAGCAAATAATAATAATAATAATAATAATTCCTAGACAAGGAAAGTGTTATTAGTCAAGTAATTTATTAATCATTTTTGCAAACGAGAAATATGGCAAATAAGGGGAAGGCTATAGCAAATAGTATTTCTATTCCAGCAGCATTTGTTATATTTGTGGGATATCAACAGATATCTACACAATATGGGAAAAATGTTATGACCAAGTATTTGATTTTAATGGGTCATGCTGCAGACATTACAAATTTTATGAGGATGCTATTTTGGCATGCAAAATGTCATGCTAGAACTCCTACAAAGTAGATAAAATTTGTGACATTGCCCATCAGATAATTGAACTAAAAATAACAAGTTTTCCTAATTTAGAAATCTTGTTACTTTTTTACTCCGAGCTAAATACAGCCTGAAGAGCACATCAAAAAATAAATATGGGAATTAGAAATCGTCGCACTTTCGGAAGCATATGGGGACTTAGCAGACCTTACAATGGAGCAAGATTCAAAATTTAAATCATTAAATAAAGTTTGCTTGGATTTTATAACACCCTTAATGAAGACATCATTAAGCTAATATCCCCTAAATAATATGATATCTTAAAAAATATGTGCTAACTTCTAGAAAAGAAACTGTCCATCTTCACTGAATTATGTAGGGCAATGAAAAATGACCAGAATCTAGCATTGTAGTTTGGGACCATCACACTAGAAGATTTACAGGCGTACAATATCTCTATGTAGTAGACCAAGAAAGAAATAGACACAGAAGTTGAGGTAGAAGTGGAAGACGTCACCAAGGAAGGCAAAAGCAAGGGAATCTCTGTATAAAAAAATACTAAAACAACTATATAAAGAAGCCAATCCAGCAATTGGCCTACTTGGAGAAGAGTCTGAAAAGTTTGACTATTATGTCCTTTATATAACACAAGAAGTGAAAAGATTGGTCCCAAACTCAAGACTTGGCCCAAAAGAAACATCAGACGTAAAAATTATGTCAACAGGGTGGGGTGATCCTACATCTCCAGACTCAGCAAAAACTTACCTCTGATAATTTTCACAACTTTCTATAAAGTTTGCTCATTTAAAAAAAACTCTGTTGACATCCACGATCCAAAATTCCCAACTACAATAGTAAGATTCCTAATAGTAATTGTAAAATTCTCTGCATGATTATGCCAATAGTAAGATTTCCTACATGATTAAAGTAAAAGAGCACCAACAGTAAGATTCTTATAGTTTGCGAGGCTTCACCATAAAGGAATCCAAAGATTCAGCTGGAAAGGGCATCAGCACGAAAGGGTATCTGCACGAAAGGTTCACCGAGAAGGAATCCGTCTATAAATAGAAACGTCTGAGGGCACGAAAGGGTATCAGCAAATTCATCGGCACCACCTCATACTCTGTGTGCTCCACTCCAACATCCTCTCTATCCTTCTTATCCTCTCCTTAGTGCTATTTCAGTCTTGTGTCAGCCAATCAAACCCACTCCTCTTGTAAGAAACCACTCTCCACTTATATGTATAATTAGTATGCTTGCTTTCCACATCAGCTTGATTGCAGTAGCATACCCTCTGGTATTCGGGTCCATTCCATAAAGTAGGGTTATGAAAGATTTCTCCTTTACCTTTACCTTTACCCACCCACCGATTCTTTTGAAAAGAACGAATTCAGAAGCCACAAAATACTAAAGAGAAGGAGTGCATCACAGCTCGCAACACAATATCGCGCTCAACAGCTCAAAAACAAGGCATAGAAGCTTACTGTGCTATACTGCTCTTGCCCTCGCACACACTACTACCGTGCTCTAGAGCTTTAAGACGACAACATGCTCTTTGCACTAGCTAATGAATGCGAAAGTGCACAACACAAGCTATACACCACGCACTGCTCCCTAGCAATAGCATTTATGCTCCCTTCCCTTAATGCTATAACTGCGCAAATAGTAGAGTAAGCAAGGCAAAAGCAAGCGAAGTAGAAACTAGAACTCCTTCCCCTAAAGTGACAGGCAAGCGAAGCAGAAGCTACAGCGGTCGGAATCCCTCCCTTAGCAAGCGAAGTATTCTTTGAATGAGACAATACAGTACTTTATGAGAGGAATGCAAATAATCATATATTTCCATAGATATATCTAGTCTAAGACGGTACAGTACTTTATGAGAGGAATGCAATGGGATGGATAGTAGAGCGCTGCCTATGATTCACTTGTCCCCTTGTCTATAGGGACCTCGTGGCATATAACTGCCTCGACTCCTGCTTTCTAGCCACCCCTTTCTCTCTTTCTTTTGACTGCATCATGGATGGATGAAAGAAGGGAAGCTACAGAACAGGACAGTGAAGGCTCACAAAGTAGACAGCAATGCCCCCACCCCGTGACATAGTGTATAGAGTGCCCTATTTCAATGACGGAGCTGTTGCTATGCCCTCACTGACTTTAGATGCTCGCTAGGGGATGGAATTCATTCACTTGCATTCCTACTAGCACTACAAAAAGCTCTGGTCTTAATGCCCTTACATAAGCTATGCAGCCTTTCCTCGGGTTCATAGAGTTAGGTTTCCCATTTACCCACAATGGAGGACCGCCCCCACCAGGCAGGTAGCCATGGTTCATAACACACACTTCGCACAACAGATCCACTTTGAAGTTGACTTATTCGCTCAACCAATTGTCGGAATGTGTATAAGATACCATAAGGGCCCAATATCCCAATAGCACCCTTGTCTAGAGCTTCGAATGAGACTGAATATCCGAAACATAGGAACGATCTGACTAGAAAGTCATTCAAAACTTGATAAAAAAAACAAGCATTTATTGAAGAAGCAATAGAGTCGATTACTAAAAGTATGGGGATGAAGGGCTCATTGGAATAGATCCGCCACGGAATTTACATTATATGTTAGAGAAGCACCTAAAGTACTAAACATAATAGGTATGAGTTTTGTAATGGTTGGAGCAGCAAACTCGGACTCAGCAAGAATCTCATTTTTTAGTAGTACGAAGGGGGAGTTGGCCCAAAAATTGGATAGGGGTAAAGACATAGCTAAGCGCTGGCGGCTTACTCAATGTGCCCCCCGAACCGTGCGAAATGGTCGCCTATTACACGGTTCACAAACTTTGCCTAGGGTGGGGGTACCTATTATTCGTCGACAGTACGGCGTACATAGAGCCTTGGTTTGCTGCATGGACTTCCTATACATTTCCTACAAAGTGCAATGGAACCAGCTCCACCAAGCCAAAAAGAAAGAACCACCGGAGGTGGATAGTAGTGTATAGCCTACAAAGCTTTCTTCGTCCGTAAAGGACCTAACGAAAGACCATGCTCCAAAGTGTACTGAGAGTTTTTTGATTTAAGAACACATCGATCATCACTCCTTTTATTGAGCCATGTTGAGGTGTAATTGGCAAGAATTAACCGAGGCCTGTCCGGCCACCGCCAGAGGGAAAACCATACCAACCAGTAGGCTTTTGTCATAAAAATTTCCTCTCAGGTGTTAAATCATTGAATTCATAGGGGCATCCCAGCCAATGTTTAATGAGAAAGCGAGATAGGATAGCAGGATTCATCGTGGTCGGGCGAATTCATTCTGGGAAAGAACGGATTCCATCGCCTGAGCTATGCGAAGGTAAGGAAGTTGTGGGGGTTGAGCCAGAGGTCACTTTTTCCGATCCATCCTGAACACTTTTTCCCTCTCTCGCCCATCATCGAACCCATTCTAGCTGTCGGCTCAACCCTATCTATTTATCTCTTTTTTCTCACATGCATATTTGTGAATCTCTCTTGTTCATAGATTGTTGAAATTTGATCAATAGATCTCTTTCAATGGATCCATATGTATACTGAAAGATCCAGATCTCTATTAGAATCTATCACCATATTTGACAAATGGAAGAAAGAACCTTCGAAGCCTGTCCTTGATATTGTTCTCCGCGACAATGTCCCCTGGGCGAAAGAGGCCACCATTCTCTTTCTTTCCTCAATCGTTCTGATCATTTCTATTCCATTCCCCTTTTGGGGCCCGGGGTTGGTTGGTTCATTTCCTCCTCCTTTGTTCGTGATCATTTTTGACAAAAATCTCGATATAAATCTTATAGAGGGGCGGCTATGAAATGACGATTCTCCCTTTTCCATTGAAGTAGGGAGGGCCCCCTTTCCGTCTTGAGAAGGGATGTCAGTCGATGCTGAAAGGGGATGGCCTATCGATGCCACCCACTATAGGAGACCATCGCCAGAAGAGTGCTGCCAGAAATAAGCAATGAAGAAGTGAGTTTTTGTTATGTTTACGGAAGGGGTCCCCCAAAGGCGAGCAATAGGTTCAGTAAATTTTGAAATCCAATCCAATTTATTTTGTATAGACTCCTTCCCTTTCTCTTTAACGCCTCTTCGATGCCTCATCTTTTTCCCTTCTCTTTTGTGGGTTCCTAATAAGACTCAGACTTCTTTTCTTTCTATGTGGAGGGTTCAGCTATCCAGTCTTGAGGATGCAATTGCATATTCCCTCAACAAGTTTCTCTACCTCCCGTCGACGAGGTTAAGCTTCATCTGTACTCCATTTCATGAGAAATGCATTCTAGGGATTCATGTCAACCATCCCACAGAATTCGACATCGACTTTTCTCGAACCATCATGTCATGCAATGTGCTAACCTAGGAGACAGTGAGTCACTTCGAGTGATGGTCAATTCTTACTTGCCTGAGCCCTATGGATGAACGAGAGGGATATGGGGAAATGAGGGCACAAAGCAGAGGATGATGGCCATGGAAAGTTCAGTAAAACACTACGTGTATGTGGAATAATCAGATCAAAGAAAGCAGCTGTGGATTCAGATGCATATATGAAATGAAGAAATTATTATAGATGAAAGAGAATAATTTGTCCAATAGAAATCGAATGGGTCCAATGAAGAGAGAGAGCCTGCCAATCTTCTCGTTCGAATCGAAGGGAAGGGGCATTGATAACGGTGGAAGGTTCTACTACAGGATTTAAACGGAATCCCATGCAATTGCTCCATAGCTATAGTCCGATGGTATCCCTTGCTCCAACCGAACCGATGAAATGAAGCAAAGAAAACGGACGCAACTGTATACAAGTAGAATTGATCTAGAAAGCGGGGTGCTCAATGCCAAAAGGGTTCTTAGCATGAGAGATGCTGACGAGGGAAAGTGTAGAGTATCAGCAGATGCAAACGAAGACGATGGCTGCGTTTATTTGAGTTTGTAAGATCTCTGACATGCGAGGCTGAATCTATATCGGGTGAGGTAACTACACATTCCTAAAGCATGTGTGATATACAATAGAAGGGGTGATGATAACAAGGGAAATAGTTCTATGAAAATAGCACTGGGTAACAATTGCCGAAAGCAATGACAGTCTATATAGTAGCATAGAGAAAGATATGAAGCTAGTGTAGACAATAGAAGTAGATCCAGAGAAGGTACAACTACATGTACAGATAAACTAATAGAGCGCTAAAGCAGACGAGCAACCTGCGATAAAAGAATGCACGATGCATATCACAACCCCAGATGATAATGCATTGAAGCATAAATTGATTGAAGTTAGTCCATGGAAATGGTACATGTCGAATGCTATGGTTAGCATTGTAAAGTAGATGTGTACGGTACAACACAGGAAGCTTGGGAGTGACCATCACACTCCCTCGAGTAGTGGGGAATACATACTACAACCACAGTGAATAAAGAGACGAGAACGAGAGCCTACACAATATCAACTTCTGAATCGAGGGAAAGGAGAACGTCATAGGGAGCCCCAATTGGAAAATGTCTAAACAAGACAACCAAGACCGCTAGCTGATACCTAGGATAGCGGGCAAGTGAATACAGGAACAAACCCATAGCATAGAAAGAGGGAAATCAGCATGTAGGAGGATCTCCTTACTGACGAAAGTAGCACTGAGAAGGACTCATAAATGAGATATACATAGGTTGATGGATGTTAATCGATTCTGAAATCGAAAACCCAAATGCTGAAAATGCAGGAGAAGCACGCTGACGCTGCATATATGTCCCACAGACCGACTCAATAAGGAAGAGGATTGGCTAGTTCATTTCCCGGCAAGGCTGGAACTGCATTTAAAAGCACAGATTTCTCTTCAATTGGGAGTATAGCAAATACACGAAAGCTGATTTCGTAATGATATTTTGTTCCATTCCAGGTCATAATCCATATAGTACTGGATTCAAAAAGTTGAGGAGAGAGAGTAGACCAAGAGGGGGTTTATGCGCTCGACCATAAGGGAGAGGGGAAGGAGGGAGGCAGATCAATATGTACAAAAAGAATTTCATTATCCCACTCCTAAATCTCATAATGTCAGATATTATCTCATAATATGTGCTCATATTCTATTCTTGCTCAAAGTCAAGGAAACACAGTTAGCCAAGCCTCGTAGTTGCTTTTGGGCACAGGTTCCTCAATCACTATTCTTCCATACAAGTTGAAGCAAACAACAAGAAGCATTGAGTCAAATCCGTCCATGGAAGTGGCAGTTGTCAAATGCAGTAGGTGGAGTTGACGTTAGGTTTCCGACGTGACTGATACAACGTGATGGAGTCAGGAAAGAGGGGAGACGCTCAAATCTGGGAAGATGCCGAACACTGACGACGAAAGGAAAGAGGGCTGACGTGCCTCCGAAGAAGAAGGAAAACGATGGCAGATTAGAGTATGTAAACCAAAGTAAGTGAACAACTCAAACATATGGGAAGAATCATAAGCACAAGTAGTTGTAGCATTGATTGAGTGAAGCCACTCCACTGAGGAAAGTGCTGTTGAGCAAGCGATGACGATGTAGATGTATTGTACCATTCTTCCCCTTAAATTATACATGTCAAATTCCACAAGCGGGGTATGTGTTGGTGTTGAAACAAGAGGAGAGAGCCTACCCACGAGGAGTGGTCTCATTGAGAGAAAAGGTCACAAGCACTAGAAAAAGTATTGGATTCAACAGTAAAAACCAGTCCAAAGGTTTCGAAACTCGAATGTCTCAAGAACCATGAAGTAGGTCATGATTCATGACATGGCAGCATTGGAAAGCAGTTCACTACGACGGCATATACACTAGTACTACCATTCCACGCTAAAGCTATAACATCACTATGATGTCTGACAATTCATGACTCAGAAGAATCCAGAAAGCAAGGGGATGTAAAAGGAGTGAGATCCTCAAATGGAATTTGTCATACTGATAATCGGTGAAAGACTTTTGGTATAGGAATATGGTGAATGACATAATGACCGTCACAATTGTGAAAAGCTCACTGACAGGCTGCATTCTTAGACTATTGATTTGCTTTGACACCATACCCCCAAAAGATGCCCCTCAAATAAAAAAAGTGGGGCATTTTGTTTTCTTTTGTCCGAGTGCTCTTGGAAACTGCTTCAATTAGGAACCGATTGCCATACTAAGTACAAAACTGACAACTCAAAGGCAACGAAGTTTCATTTCTTACTTCAACCATTCATTCAATAGACGTGATTCCCTGGAAGCAAGACACACGCAGTTCACTTGGCTTATTCAACGTCTAGCAATAGAAGGATTTCTTATGGTAGAACTTTTTGCTATGCACTCACGTTTATATACCATACCCATAGGAAAGAGGACCAAATGGAACCATCAAATTTCTGGCTAGGAAACAGAGATCCCGTGGGGAAGAAAAATGGCATGATCTTCCTATTTAGAAAAGGCAAAACTGGGGGCAAAGCCAACCTAACCGCTTAACTTTTCGTAAGCCGGGCATTTTAGACTAGGCCATCACTATAACCAACCTCACTAATCCCACTCAATCTTTTATACCGATGTTTCATACTCTCTCAATCGGTTCATCATGAAGAAAATACAAAAAAATATTTCTAAAGTGAGAGAAGGAGGGAAGGCGCGCGGGAGCGCTACAATGGAAAGCCTGTTGAAAAATTCAAGATCGCACGTCAAAGCAACCCTACTTTGACGTACTAGCGTCCCACCCCAATGTTGTTGTACTTTACTTGAAACTCCCCCACATCACTTATTTTTAACAAGGGTTTTTCTGGAAAGCGCCTATGTGCTTCGATTTCGTCGGGCACCCACTAGAGATGAGATGACGGGTAATCTGTCGAAAGCTATCGTGATGCTTTGATGATGAAGGTCATCAGGTTGATGGTTTATGGATGGATTCCATGGTGATAGAATCCCGTAAACTCAATCAATATAAACAACATGTCATGACCATGACAGTTTGTTCCGGCTTGGTTGACTTTGTAATAAAAGTTAGTAGGCTGAGGGGCTTCATTGATTAGTAAACCTACAATTCTGGTGACGGTTGAGACCGTGGTCATCTATCTCCAGTTTGCCGGTCAATAAGATCACTAAGATTGACCAGCTAACTAGGTTGGTTTGGCTGTTCCTTTCAATTGAAAAGGAGTCAGCTGCCTGTGCGAGTCACCTTCCTTCTTCTAGGTTTTGTGTCACCTTCTTCTAAGCTATGTTGGAAGACACGACATTCTCGTTCGAGAGGCTGGTCGTACATCGTGATGGTTTCCTAGGATCCAATAAACCCACTTAGGTCTACGTTGCCATGATATTGTTTTATGGAAGCGGCGGGTAGCTTTTTAGAAGTTCGGCCTGGTTTTTTATTTATCGTCTAAAAAAGGAGGGAGAGATTTACCTTTCAGAAGCATATTCTGTCGTACCAGTATGACCTCACTGATTTGTTTTTTATCGAAGCATCAAGCATCACAACCTGATTCTACTTAACTAAGCCCCATGCTCGTTCGATGGAGGGAGTTTGCTTTACCCAACTCCCTTTTTTGATAACAAGGCAGAAACTCCTGACCCGACATTTATGAGTTTCGAATGAAGATTGCCCTGCCCCTCTTTTTTCTTTCCTAAATCATTGGATTTTTAAGTTGGTAAAGACACACCCCTTGTTTAAGTCATAATGAGTCCCCGGGACATTGGCTTCCGCCAACAGTGAATTCTTTAGGATCGCATCCCGCACATATTCTACATTATAGCCTACAACTGATTCATCTTCTGCTTCTAGGAGATCAAACAAAGCTCGATTAGTTTCTACTAGACGAGGAATAAGGAACATAACCAATACGAGAAACAAGGGAATACTGGGCCATATTTGCTTTTTCTCCCTGACAATCTCACTCGAATTACAGGGACCTACACATATTAGTACAGTATACTGGGGTCCCTGGCCAGAACCACACGTGCAAGTTTCCCTACATGTGGCTTGTCTGAGCTTTTTTCCAAGGCGTTGCCTGTGACTCCGCATGGGAGAGGGGAGGCGCTAAACTGCAATCTTTTGTGTTTAGAGCATTGCATTGTCTGAGGGGATAGCATAAGTAAGCAATGCCTACCAAGCTGACGCTTTCGTCGAAAGGCTAGACTAGTTCCTCTTCGGTGTACACCCATCAATGTCCGATGTTGGGGCAAGGCAAGCTCAAGATAAGGATAGGTTGGCTCCCAGAATCATCTCAGCCGACATCTTGCTCTCGAGAGGGTGTGGTCCGTTGAGTGAACTACTCATGTGTTGTGTTGTCCCAACCTGACAGGCATTTGGTAAGGAGCTACGGTCCAGTGGTTGGCAAGCCACTGATCGGAGGTGACTGTCCCATAGAGCTTTCATCAAAAGATGCACGTGGGCTGAGCCATTCCCATCCTGACGTGGCGCCCCGATCTAGCCTGGCCTGATCAGGAAGGGATTCAAAATAGAGAATATGCGCACCTGGAATAGGTATCTATGTGGGAGGGAGGGGGCAGGCTTTTCTTTGGTAGTCTCGCTGCAGCCTCTGACAGTCTATCCTATCTCATCTTTCTTTGGCTATACTTGTAGCCAACCATGTTAGCTCCACATTCAACTCGTCTTTCTATTGTCGAATTCAAAAGGCACCCATTAGTCGCCCCCTTTCCTATTCAGCTTTGCTTGCTACCATTCTAGAGAATAGGTCCCGATTCGATGCTGCCCACCTTTCATCATCTATACTAGCTGCCACGCACGATCCCATAGGAATGATTTCTACGCCCTGACGAAGTAGAACGCATGTAATACACCAAAATTCGAGCTATCTATATTGTTTTTTTAGACCAGTAGTGCCGAATAAGTTAACCAAAGTCAATTTTGGACACCGAAATAACTTTCGGTTAACGTAACTTTAAATCCACAAACCCAAATGACATTCGATCTTCGCGATTATTAGTTTTGTAATATTTATGATTTTTGGAGATTTTTCTTACAAGGCCGAAAAATACTCCCAAAATTGCTAATTTAATAATATTAAAATTATTCTTCTAATTACTTCGAAATTTTTGTTCATTTATTCTGGACATCGAACCGACAAACGGATAATTTTGTAGTATTTTTCTCGTCGAGCACTACGTCCTATATAAATTTGGTAGTTCTGGAGAATGTTACATGAAACTAAAATTATTAAATTATTAAATAAAAAAATTAATTAATTAAAATAAAATAAATGAGGAGGTAAATGGTTGCTGTGCTGTCGTGATTGAGAAAGGGGGTGGCGTGGGATTGCAAGAGGTGTCACATGGGGGAATATTGGTGGTGAGGTGTTAAGCGGAGAGGGAGGAAATAAAAGGAAACATTCTCTCACTCTCTCTCACCACTTGCCACTTGACTCTCCCACTCTTCTCCTCTCGGCCAAACCCAGCAGCAAAGGAAAAAAAAAAAAGAAGAAAAAAAAAAGAGAAAGAATAGGAAAAATCAAACCGAACCGAGGATTCGAACCGAATATTCGAGATCAAGCCGAGGCAAGTAATACTGCTATATTTTCGTTCATCTTTTTTTTTATTCAATTTGTATATTTTTTTATTTAATTTGTATTTAATTTATATGTGTATATGTGATTTATTTTACAAAATTGTTTGGTTCATATTTTGATCTATTAAATGATATTGAAAACTGAAGCAGGTTAGTATGTTAATTTTAATATATATAAATATCATGATATTTATTTTTTTTATATTTGCAAAAAAAAAATTCGGTTGCATGCAAAAACAATTTTGCATGCAACCCATGCAAAAATAGAAAGAAAAAAAAATAGAATGAGAGCTTGGGCGGCTAGACCGAGAGATTAGAAAGAAAAAGAAAAAAAAAGAAAAAAAAAGGGAATTGGGCCTGGCCCAGCCAAGAAGAAAAAAAGAAAAGAGAAAAAAATGGGGATCTGGGCCTGGCCCAGTCCAGGAGAAAATAAATTAAAAAAAAAGAATGGGCTTGGATTTAACTTGGGCCAAAGAAAAAAATAGAAAAAAAAATAATAACACTGGGCCGGCCAGCCTAGCCCAGTAAAAGAAAAAAAAAATGAAATGAGTGGGCTTAGGCCTGGTCTGGGCTTGACAGAAAAGACAAAAAAATAAAAAAAAATAAGTAGGAATTTAGTGGGCCTTGGTATGGGCTAGACATAAAAGAGAGGGAAAAAATAAAATTAAAATAAAGATATGAAATAGTGGGAACTTAGTAGGCTTGGGGTTGATGGATTAAATGATTGAGGGATTTGAATTGAACTTGGGATGGATTAATTAGACATAATTGATAAATTAATAATAGTAATAAATTAGATTTTAATTAAAAGAGAAATGTATATTAATATATATGATTGAGCCTAGAAATGTAATAAATACATATGTTGGGTTTAAAAATAATGCAGTATTATTATATGATTCACTTGATTCCCAAATTGGGTTATTAATTGACATTGAGAATGAAATCAGATTATTAAAATAATTTTAATGATATGCATTGTGATATAATTGTGCATTAATATATCATGTGTTAATTTATCATGTTGCAAGTTTTGTGCTTTAATATTACATTTCATGTGCTTTGATATTATAAGTCATGTGTTTTAATATTACAGATCATGTGTTATGATATTACATATCATGTACAGTCATGAAAATGCAAGCATGTTATCATGAATTGAAAAAAAAAACAACTAAAGAAGGGTTATAAAATTTTCATATGTATAATTCATTATGAACACAGGGACGGGAGAAACTATATGATGGATAAAAGTCTTGCCGTATAAGAATTGATTGTATTGTTAAGGCCGGGATTCTTTTACTGCAGCGGCCTGAGTGATTACTGGATCACCAATTGATATTTACCCAGAGTGGTATGTCCTTTACTGTATACAGTACGGAAATTGATTGTAGTGCCTAACGGCATGTCATGGTTCAGCGCCATGAATATTGTGGCCGGGTCTCGGGTATGCACGGGCACTTATACGACAATGGAGAATAGCGATATCTTATCCATTAATACAGTTTCTATAATTAAGTTGGACGATGACTGAGACCAATAGAATATATGATTAAATAGATAGAGTAGTTATTGTCATGTTTATTTATTTATGCATTTATTTATGCTTGCTTTCATGTTAATTTATATGTTGCCTTCATGTTAATTTATATGCACACAAACAACACTGACATAAACATGCTCATGCACACTGATATTTCTGTACTATGATAGTACATAATTTCTCTTTTTAAATGTATTACTTGCCGGGTTTAATCCCCTGGGTTTTAAATACAGATTTGGAACGTGAAGAAGGGGATCCAGCCCCAGTTAAAGACCCATACTTCGTTGGACAGATCGAGTGACAATAGGCAAGCGAAGTACCCCTGGAGAACTTTTGTATATTTATTTATATTTCCTTTTATCTGAGCACTGCTTTTCTCTTTGACTCTTTTGTGTTCATATTTAAAGCAGTATGCCATTTTATGTAATGAACTCTTTGTATAAATAAAATCATTTCAGTTTCAGACATGTTATTTATTCATCTGATTGTGAGAGTAGTTACGGTTATTCCAAGATCCTGTGACTATTGGGTTGTCTAGTGCAAGTAATAAGTAACGTCCTCCGTTTTGGGAAGCAGCTGAAAAACGGGAGCGTTACAGGGTGGTATCAGAGTCTAGGCTTAGGGGGAAGACCATAGGACTACTACCACATAAGAATATGTCTGTGACTTGTTCGTAATAATTGTTTCTTATTCTTTGATACCTATCAGATCTAGTATCCTGCCTATCTTATTGTTTTCTATTCGTTTGAGGTATCTATCTTGAATTCTTTTTATTGATTCTTATCAGGTCCGTTGCAGAATAATGTCGACCCGATCTCCTGCAAGTACGAGTACAAGTCTGATAGATGATACGTCTGATCTTAGGAGCCTAGTACAAAGAGTAGCACAGATGTAGGAGACCACGGTAATGATATTAGAATGAATGTTGCAGTCTAAAGAGCCAGAAAGGACCGGAATGGTGTTGGACTTCCGGAGACTGCAGCTATCAGTATTTTCTAGGACAGAAGGACCACTGAAGGCTGAACAGTGGATTGTAGATATGGAGAATCTTCTAAGAGCTGCAAGAACTCCAGAAGAAAATCGAGTAGAGGTAGTGTGTATTTAGTTGACTGATATAGCTAGAACATGGTGGCTTGCTGAAGAAGTAAAGCACAAGAAACCCCTAACCTGGAAGAAGTTTGTGGAAGCATTTCATGCCAGATTCTTTCATGCATCAGCAAGGCAGGAAATGAGGAAGAAATTTCTGACACTACAGCAAGGAGATCGGACTGTAGACGCCTATGCTGCAGAGTTCGTGAGGCTCAGTCGATTCGCTTCAAACCTGGTAGCTGATGAAGAGGAGCGAGCACATATATTCCAATACATATATTCCAATAAGGATTGAGTTATTATCTAAGGGAGCATCTATCAGGTCATAACTATAGGACCTACTCGGAGATGTTTGAAGCAGCATGTCGTCTGGAGCAAGTAGCCAAGGAAGGGAGGTCGGTGACATTTAAAAGGCCATTTAATCAGGGAGCAAGTTCTTCCTAGAGATTTGGAGGCCCTCCAGCAAAGCGACAAATAGTGGTTAATAAAGGAAGTCCTTTAGTATGCAAAGCGACAAATAGTGGTTAATAAAGGAAGTCCTTTAGTATGCAATTTCTGCAATAAGCCAGGGCATGCTCAGAAGCGGTGTAGAAGAGTTTTGGGGCTATGTCTAATATGTGGGTCAGCGGATCATCAGATAACTAATTGTCCAAGAGCACAGTCAAGGCAACAACCAGCAGGCGGAGTTCCTTATCAACCAGCATTGAGACTAGCTGCTGTGGGACTACAGAATCGGAGGACTAAAGGACCGAACCAGAAGAGATCTTTGGAGACACAGCAATAAGCCTATACCAGAGCCCAAAGAGGAGCAGGACAGAGACAGGGACATGTTAGACTAATGAATGCTGAGCAGACTCAAACCACTGGGGGAGTCGTGGCAGGTACGATTTTAGTTGGCAATACACCAGCAACTGGTCTATTTGATTCTGGAGCTTCACACTGTTTTATCTCTATCATGTTTGTTTTCCGCAATTCTATTGATTTTGCAATCTTAACTGCGGGGTGGAATATTAAAACTGGGAATGATAATATCATAACTAATAAGGAATGTAGGCTATGTCCCTTAGTGATTAAGAGAAGAGATTTTTATGCCAACTTGTTAGTTATCAACGGAGGAGGATATGATGTTATCTTAGGTATGGATTGATTGAGTAGCTTCCATGCAGTGATAGATTGTAGGAAAAGAAGGGTAATATTTCAGATTCCTGGCTGTTCAGAGTTTGAATTTATTGGTGGAAGTCAATATCTAGAACCAGCTAAATCTAAGGTGTTCCCAAAAGGAGTTTTGGAGGCTATGGAAGTAGGAGAAGGAATTATTCTAGTATCAGAATTCTTAGATATATTTCCTGAAAAATAGCAGGACTACCACCGGTAAGGGCAGTAGAATTTACTATTGATATTATCCCTGTAGCTGAATTAGTTTATAGGCCACCTTATCGAATGAGAGTTGTAGAGCTAGATGAAGTTAAGAGACAAGTAGATGAGCTACTAAATTTGGGTTTTGTGAGGCCCAGTATTTCACCTTGGGGAGCTCCAGTGTTATTAGTAAGAAAGAAGGATGGGAGTCAAAGATTGTGTGGGCTATAAAGGTTTGAATGCAGTAACAATCAAAAATAAATATCCATTACCAAGAATAACTGATCTGTTTGATCAATTGGGTAGAGCAAGGGTATTTTCAAGGATAGATCTTCGTTCTGAATTCCATCAGGTAAGGGTCCGAACATAAGATATTCCAAAAACTGCATTTAGAACCAGACATAATCATTATGAATATTTGGTGATGCCATTTGGAGTGACTAATGCTCCAGCAGTGTTTATGAATCTGATGAACCATGTTTCTGCTCAGTATCTGGATAAATTTGTGTTAGTATTTATTAATGATATATTAATCTATTCCGAGAATAAAGAAGAGCATGCTGAGCATTTGAGAACAGTTTTGCAAACTCTAAAGAGCAGAAATTATATGGAAAACTGAGCAAATGTGAATTTTGGTTGGATAAGGTTGCTTTCTTGGGTCACATAGTTTCAGGAGATGGTGTATCAGCTGATCCTAAGAAGATAGAAACTATAATAGATTGGCCTGTATCGAAATCAGTGTCAGAGATTCGGAGTTTTCTGGGGTTGGTTGGATATTATAGGCTATTTGTATAAGACTTTTCAAAAATCGCGCCTCCTCTAACTAAATTGATTAGGAAAGGAGTGGAATATGTCTGGACGGAGGAATGTAATAAGGCATTTGAAGAATTAAAATGGAGACTGACAATAGCACCAGTGTTGGCAATTCTAGACAATTCTAGGGAAATGAAGGTGTATAGTGATGCTTCAAAACAGGGATTGGGATGTGTATTAACACAGAATGAAAGAGTAATTGAGTTTGCATCAAGACAGTTGAGACCCCATGAGAGAAATTATCCAACTCATAACTTGGAGTTAGCAGCGGTGATTCATGCTTTGAAGATTTGAAGACATTACTTACTGGGACAGAAGGCAGAGATATATACTGATCATAAAAGTTTGAAGTATATTTTCACTCAAAAAGAACTGTGAGGTAGAGATGATGGTTGGAGTTAGTAGCAGATTATGACTTGGAGATTAAATATCATCCAGAGAGGATTAATATTGTGTCAGATGCACTGAAAACCTGTAGTGGAGAGATTAACTCATCAAAAAAACTTTTAATGGAGATACAAAGAATGGAATTGGAAATAATTTTACCAAGAGTGACAGCACAATTTATGGAGATACAATTACAATCACCATTGATAGTGCAGATTAAGCAAACTCAAGTTGGTGATAAAGATTTTTAGAAACTAAAGAACAAAATGGAAGCAGGTAAGAGAGCAGAAATAAAAATGTATTCAGATGGAGCTATTAGATTCAAGAAAAGATTATGGATGCCAAAGGGGAAAGTAAGAGATAGAGTTTTACAGGAAGCTCATAGATCAACATATTCTATTCATCCTGAGAGCAATAAGATGTATAAGGATATGAAAAAGTATTTCTGGTGGTCAGGTATGAAGAAAAAAATTACCAGATATGTATCTAGATGTTCTACTTGCCAGCAAGTGAAGGCTGAGCATCAAAAGACAGCTGGATTGCTCCAACCATTAGCAATACCGGAATGGAAGTGGGAACAAATATCGATGGATTTTGTTACAGGCTTACCTAGGGGCACCAAGGGCAATAATGCAATTTGGATAATTGTGGACCGACTGACTAAATCGGCTCATTTCATTTCATTTAGAGTTGGTCAGTCAATAGAAATACTAGCCAGAAAATTTATGCAAGAAGTAGTGAGATTGCATGGAGTCCCAGCCAGGATTGTGTCAGATCGAGATTCAAGGTTCAGATCACACTATTGGGAGAAATTAATGGATAGTCTGGGAACACATTTGGATTTATCTTCAGCTTACCATTCACAAACAGATGGTTAATCAGAACAGACTATCCAAGTACTTGAAGATATGCTTAGGGCATGCGTGTTGGATTTTGGTGGATCTTGAGAAGACTATTTGTATATGGTGGAATTTTCTTATAATAATAGTTATCAGGAGAGTATAAAAATAGCACTATTTGAAGCTTTGTATGGAAGAAAATGCAGATCTCCATTATGTTGGGACGAGGTTAGAGAACGAAGTATTTTGGGGCCAGAGTTGATTACTCAAGGAACAGAACAAGTGAAGTTTATCAGAGAACACATGAGGCGGCTCAAGACAGACAAAAGAAATGGGCAGATTAATGTAGAAAACCACTGGAGTTTGAAGTAGGCGATAAAGTATTTATTAAATATCCCCGATGAAGGATGTGATTAGATTTGGTAAGAAAGGAAAGCTCAGTCCAAGATACATCGGGCCATTTGAGATCGTAGAGAGGATTGGAAGTCTTGCCTACCGATTATTATTACTAGTAGAGATGGAAACTGTTCATGATGTGTTCCATGTATCACAACTGAGGAAATATTTGGGTGAAGAGCACAAAGTAGTGGACCCGTCCGAGATAAATTTGAAATCAGATCTAAAGTATGAGAAGCATCGCATAGCAATTATTGGCCGACGGGAGAAGATCCTTAAGAATAAAGTGATACCGTTGTTCTTGTTTCCTGGGACACACAACGCCAAAATATTCAATTTGGGAGCGTGAAAGGGTCATCATGACAAAGTACCCATACCTTTTCTCATGATCAGGTATGTCAATTGAATTTATTTTTATATCAGTAGGTATCCGTGAATACAAGCAAGTCTTCTAATTTGAAATTTCGAAAACGAAATTTCTTTTATTAAGTGGGTAGGATGTAATACCTCAAAATTCGAGCTATGTGTATTGTTTTTTTTAGACCAATGGTGCCGAATAAGTTAACCGAAGTCAATTTTGGATACCGAAATAACTTTCAGTTAACGTAACTTTAAATCCACAAATCCAAATAACATTCGGTCTTCGTAATTATTAGTTTTGTAATATTTAGGATTTTTAAAAATTTTTCTTACACGGCCGAAAAATACTCCCAAAATTGCTAATTTAATAATATTAAAATTATTCTTCTAATTACTTCAAAATTTCGGTTCATTTATTCCTGACATCGAAACAACAAATGGATAATTTTGTAGTGTTCCCCTCGTCGAGCACTACGTCCTACATAAATTTGGTAGTATTTGGAGAATGTTACATGAAACCAAAATTATTAAATTATTAAATAAATAAATTAATTAATAAACAAATGAGGCGGTGAATGGTTGTTGTGTTGTCGTGATTGAGAAAGGGGTGGCATGGGATTGCAGGAGGTGTCACACGGGGGAATATTGGTGGTGAGGTGTTAAGGGGAGAGGGAGGAAATAAAAAGAAAACATTCTCTCACTCTCTCTCACCACTTCCCACTTGACTCACACACTCTTCTCCTCTTGGCCAAACCCAGCAGCAAAGGAAAAAAAAGAAGAAAAATAAAAGAGAAAGAATAGAAAAAATCAAACCGAGCCGAGGATTGATTCCGAATATTCGAGTTCAAGCCGAGGCAAATAATACTGCTATATTTTCGTTCATCTTTTTTTTATTCAATTTGTATATTTTTTATTTAATTTGTATTTAATTTATATGTGTATATATGATTTATTTTGCAAAAATATTTGGTTCATATTTTGATCTATTAAATGATATTGAAAACTGTACCAGGTTAGTGTGTTAATTTTAATATATATAAATATCATGATATTTGTTTTTTTTATATTTGCAAAAAAATAATTTGGTTGCATGCAAAAACAACTTTGCATGCAACCCATGCAAAAATAGAAAGAAAGAAAAAAAAAATAGAATGAGAGCTTGGGCGGCTGGGACGAGAGATTAGAAAGAAAAAGAAAAGAAAAAGAAAAAAAAGGGTAAATGGGCTGGCCCAGCCCAGAAGAAAAAAAAAAGAAAAGAGAAAAGAGAAAACAAATGGGGATCTGGGCCTGGTGCAGTCCAGGAGAAAATAAATTAAAAAAAAACTAAGAGAATGGGCTTGGATTTAACTTGGGCCAAAGAAATAAATAGAAAAATAAATAATAACACTGGGCCGGCCAGCCCAGCCCAGTAAAAGAAGAAAAAAATGAAATGAGTGGGTTTGGACCTAGTCTGGGCTTGACAGAAAAGAAAAAAATAAGTAGGAATTTAGTAGGCCTTGGCCTGGGCTAGACAGAAAAGAAAGGGAAAAATAAAATTAAAATAAAAATATGAAAAAGTGGGAACTTAGTAGGTTTGAGCTTGATGGATTAAATGATTGAGGGATTTGAATTGGACTTGGTATGGATTAATTAGACATAATCGATAAATTAATAATAGTAATAAATTAGAATTTAATTAAAAGAGAAATGTATATTAATATATATGATTGAGCCTAGAAATGTAATAAATGCATACGTTAGGTTTAAAAAGAATGCAGTATTATTATATGATTCACTTGATTCCCAAATTGGGTTATTAATTGACATTGAGAATGAAATCAGATTATTAAAATAATTTTAATGATATGCATTGTAATATAATTGTGCATTAATATATCATGTGTTAATTTATCATGCTACAAGTCCTGTGCTTTAATATTACATTTCATGTGTTTTGATTTACAAGTCATGTGTTTTAATATTATAGATCATATGTTATGATACTGCATGTCATGTACAGTTATGAAAATGCAAGCATGTTATCATGAATTGAAAAAAGACAACTAAAGAAGGGTTATAAAATTTTCATGTGCATAATTCATTATGAACACGGGGACGATTTTGAATCCAGATTTGGAACGTGAAGAAGGGGATCCAGCCCCAGTTGAAGACCCGTACTCCGTTGGACAGATCGAGTGACAATAGGCAAGCAAAGTACCCATGGAGAACTTTTGTATATTTGTTTATATTTCTTTTTGTCTGGGCACTGCTTTTTTCTTTGACTCTTTTGTGTTCATATTTAAAGCAGTGTGCCGTTTTATGTAATGAACTCTTTGTATAAATAAAATCATTTCAGTTTCAGACATGTTATTTATTCATCTGATTGTGGCAGTAGTTACGGTTATTTCAAGATCCTGTGACTGTTGGGTTGTCTAGTGCAAGTAATAAATAACGTCCTCCGTTTTAGGAAGCAGCTGAAAAACGGGGGGTTTACAACGCGCCATCACCTGCAGCCCTTTCCTCTACTGGGAACTTCCACGAAATGAAAACGGACGGCATCGTTGTATGCTTGACTTTGCCCTGGTGTATATCCCGGAGTACTCCTATGGTCGATCTGTCACTCATACATTTTGGGCTTGGCCCCATCCCATGTGGTGAACGTCACCCTGGAGGCATGACGTCGAGCAATTGTTATTGCAGTTCAAAGTTTCAATGTGTAAGCCGCCACTTCTCTGAAAGCATGGTTCTTGCCTCCCTCCATCGGAGCTCATCCATTCGTTGGGTGATCCCTTGCTCTCACGTTCGAGTGTTTGCTCATCGTTTAGGCTAGTGAATGACATTTCTGCACATGGCAGTTATCTACGGGGTTCTTTGCACCTGGGTGGTAACAGGACCGGCTTTGCCTTGGTTTGCACTGCCTGCCCTATGACCCAAACGAAAAATAAGTCTTGCGACGAGATGTAGACATTCCTCATGCTGCGGTTCCCTCCAGTCTGTTCCAGGGTTGGGTTAGGGGAACATCCGAGTGATTG
The DNA here is from genome assembly GCA_036321105.1 of Dracaena cambodiana. Lineage (NCBI taxonomy): Eukaryota > Viridiplantae > Streptophyta > Magnoliopsida > Asparagales > Asparagaceae > Dracaena > Dracaena cambodiana. Next base: position 19,744,311 of record JAYEPQ010000017.1, read on the forward strand.
CCTTCGCAGATCCAAATGTGCGCACAAGGTGCACAATAAGAATAAGACCAATAGAGACTTTATAAGGGATCATTTAAGTTGCAGATCATAATGCTCCTAGATAGGCATATTTCAAATAAAGAGGACGTTCCCAACAATCCATGAGCATACCCCATGAGGAATCGTACGAGCACGTCCTCTATCAACCCCACCGGGCTTATGGCCTATACCCCAATCCAGCTTGCTCTGGCCCCGAGCTCTCCCGCATCTCTTCCTTGGTAAGTTTACTGTGGAAGCTGGGGCACTTTGGACTGATAGAAAGTAGCATATCTATTTTGTCCATCGGCTCATCCTCAGAATTCGAAAAAAAATCCAGAATCAAAAGCCAATGACCAATGGCTTAATTATCCCTTATCAATTCCCGTATCTATTCCCTGAGCCGATCATTCTCGACTTGCAGAACCGACACCCTATTTTTTGAGAAAGGGTATTATCGCTCAACATTGAATCTTCATGTCCTGACCCACCGCTCTCTTCTAATCTCAATAGCAATCGCTTGCTTCGGTGCTCGGTGAACAACTGCTCGTACTCGGCTAGCTCATGCGTGGCATGCCCGATATCTCGAAATGAACATCCACTTTTGCTGCTCTAGATGCATGTTACCTGATGTCATCGTCAGTTGACTGGGCGCGCATATTATCTTCGTGCGCCCGTGGGTCCAAGGGGGGGACACTGGCTTAGGAGCTAGGGCAGTTGAGATCAAGAAGTAGTCGGTTCGAAGGGCCAACACAGTTTCGATGGAAAGAGGTGCTTTGTCCATCATGGCAAAAATCACAAAATTGAGTAATTCCACCAATAGAACAAACCAATGAAAGGGGCTCCGTGACGCCAACGAACCATCCAACAGCATGGGAGTAATGATCCAAAGTAATATCTTGATGATGAATTTTTCTCATGAGAGTTCTAAAAACAAAAGTGTTGAGATCTATGTATTGGAAAGAAGGTTTTTTTTGCATTGAAAACTGTGAATGATACTCTATTTCACTTATGAACTGGCTTGGTCTACCAATCACTGAGATTGAAAGTGGATCCTTTTCTCAAAACACTCGTTCTTGTACCCATGGTGCAGTACACTGGAAACCAACCCGAAAAAAGAAATACAAGCAACGACATAAACAACCTATTCCTGATGTGAATGGACACTTTTAAAGCTTTTATTCTTTATGATAAATGGACGAAGGGAGTGAGACCAAGCTGAGCTAGATGTAGAGTGGCGAAGAAGGCCTACGAGACATGTAAGTGCTCCGTAACCAGTGAAAGACATCGAACGAAAAAGAAAAGGTGAAGTATTGAAGAGTGTGATTGACAGACAAGTACTGACTTCTTCCACCTTCTTTCATTTTCAACTTTGCTAGCAAAAAGTCCTTGCATTAGTATGAGTTCATTGGTTGCATAAGGGCTATCCATCTTGATGACAAATTCCATGATAACGAGAAATAGAAATTAATTGTTTGATGTTTGCTCGTTCTCCCCTCTTCAATTCCCAATGAATAACATGATCTTGGCCTATCATTTGTTCAATTTGGTCAATCTGATACTTAGTTAACTCATTCATCTTGATGTTCCCACTGATACCTAATCGATAACGAACCTGAATGGATTTTTTTTATGTCCAATTCCATCTATTTTAGTTGAGGAAATTCTAACTTGTTCATCGGGAACTGATCTAGTTTCTGAGATATATAACATTCTTTATCCTTCTCCTTTTCGTGATCTTCTCAGCTGGAATCTACAATGGGCTAGTGTGAACGTACCAATTGATGCTACTCTTCTGACTCATAACCATGATAGACTGAACACCTACCCATCATCAAAGTAAAGGTGCGATAAGATGACAAAAAACAGCCGAAAGTCACCCTGTCGTGCGTCGAGGGGAATTATGCTTTTATCAGTCTCTCATCTCTAAAACACTTTTTTTCAAGTCGAAGAGAAGCCAACTATTTAAACTACACATATTAACTACTCAAAGCGCACATTGGCATGATGAACCAATCCCCCGTCGACAGCAGATGAAGAGACCAAGGGAGCAGACATCGAAGACATGAGCTATGGCCCTAGAGAAGATTCACCCATGGGTTAATGAGTTCCATTCCCCATTCCCTGACACATATCAGACAAGAAAACAATAGAGTGTACAATAGATGTTAGTTAGTTCTGAATAAGGAAGGAAGCTGATGAATACCATGCTGGACCTGGTGAATTACTCGAGTGAACTCAACCAGATGTACAAGGTTTGCAGTCTACCATTAAGAGTGCACAAGAGAACTCATTTAGCTGGGCCGACAGGAAATGACTTGAAACCTACGAGAGTGTTCATTCTCCAATGATCGTTGTGCCATCCGGCCGCTGTGTGATCTCCAGAAAGGACGATGTAAACAATAGAGAAGACTGTTATGCTTCATGAAGATGAGTGGACGAAAGGCAGAGTGTCTGTGGAGTTGTGATGTGACACCGATCTACTCAGTGGTGGAGCTGGAATCTCCAGGTGAAGGGTGCTGAGACCATAGAGTAGAGGGCTTTGCGAAGACGACAAACAAGTGAAAAGGAGCGGGAAGCAGGAAGACATGCTCCACTACGTGGTCGAACAACAACAGAATGAAATCAGAGTCGATCTTCTCTGAAGAAAAAAATGGAGGCAAAAGAAAGTAGGGCGGTCAATCCCAATGAATGTTTTCTATTGCCACTAGGTTGGACTTCGACAGAAAAAAGTTCCAAAGCAGGATCCGATGGTGCGCTTATAGTTCTATTGGAGAATATCTACCTATGTGTGCCTAGAGAGCTTTTTCTTTAAGCTTTTTTTTAGTAGCAAATCGCATTTTATTCATCTTTCTTCTCTTCCTTGGAACCCAGTGCGCTTTCTTTGGTGGGTGATTTATGATTTGTTGGGACAGGTTATTAAATCTTCTAGTTTTTATAGGCTAAAGTTCCAAATGGTCTGTACCATACCTAACCCTTCTAAACTTCCCCTACGCCAAAGGTAAGGACAAAAGTCTTCCTTTCCTTTTTGTTTTTTCTGATCCCTTGCTGCATAGCTTACATAAAAAGCGTCATCCCCTATACTGAAAGTCCCGTCACTTTATTCTGTGCCAAATCATATTGTTATGAAATTCCAAACTGAGACGGTTCCTTCAGGAGGGGTAATTGACGGTTCGCCTGTCACGTTAATAGGCATATCGTTTCTTTGCTTAATCAATCTCTGTCAACTAGAAACTTGGAAAGACACTTTCATTCATGAATCGAGCTTTCATTTGTCTTGAAGGTTTCCCCCGTTGACGTGTTGTTAAGACTTCGCGAGGACTTATTTATGGGAGTACTACTTTAATATGGCAATTGAGTTGAGCCCCTGCTCGTTGACTGAAAACTGTCATTGAGATCAGGGAGAAGTTCGATTATACCAGTTTACTGTACTGGAACGCAAAGGTCTCGGTGAAAATATACCCTCTTTTGAGCTTCTAGGATGGAGTCGGGATCTTTACCATTCCATATGGAAGAAAGCTATCTTTTCTCCAATTCTTTGCCTTGCATGCATGCATGGCCATCGAACTGTCGGTTGGTTAGCTACCTGCTCGATCACCCATGTTGTTAGTCTATTTCCTTTTTTGAGCTGGGTTGCCCCATTTGATTGGCATCCCATTGCCTCTCGAGTCTCGAAGGATGATGAGTAGTACAGTTGCTTATAGACATCTATCTTTAGCCGACTCATCGAGTGACATGAGGTGCTTCACTTTCCTTGTGCAACGAATGAAATGACCCAACGTCGATTCAAGTTTCACTTTACTCTCCGATAGCTAGGAAGGGAGTAGTCATCCTTTCTTGTAATTTCTAGTACCCGTTATGTACAAAACAAGACAAACTTTTCATCGTACTCCATGCCTTGTGTTACTAAAAATTTGAGTCATCCAGTGGGGACGTCGACAAAGTGAACAACGGTAATGTTCACACTCTCCCTATTCAAAGTGGAACAGAGTTTATCTTTCTTTCTTCCTCTCCTGAGTTGAGACATCGTATTCTAGCTGAACTTAATCTGGTGATAGGGCTTTGTCTTCGTTCGATCCTCTTCCTCTTAGTAGCAATCCAAAGGAATGGCGAATCGACGTCTTTCCACTCAATGCGGGAAAGCACTCTCAGTGGGAAATATGCTGCCTGTGGTAACAGCGGGTGACGAGAGCATCCAATCGGTGGTTTCTTCGATGAAGGAGGACCAAAACAACGAGTGTTTGATGATCAATCGGATGTGTAGCCTTCTCACATCAATGTGATACAGGCTATGCCATACATCTTCACATGCTAAAAAGGTCAGTGCAAACAAAGCTTCAACAAGGAAGGAGACTATCAGTCTTGCGTCGACTCTCAAAGAAGGTAAAATTGGCAATACAGAACAACATTTGTGGCCTAGAATGAGATGAGATATAGATTGATTTTCAAGATGAGACCAGGATTGTTGGTGGACACTCGGATCCCTCAATTTGGGAAATGAGGCATTGGTAAACCAGAGTCGACATCTAGAAGACTTAAGCTTTCAGTTCTCTTTCTCATGACATTGAGGTGTGATGTAGGCATCATGTTCCGTTCCATTATTGGAGTGTGAGATTGTGTCATGCCTGCTCCTATTGAACTGAATAGAATTATCCCCATCGCCTTCTACTCTTCCACGTTAGTCGGTAAAAAGTACACTGTGAGAGTCATTCCCTGTTGTGATAGTCTTTTTGCAAACCACCCGATTCCGATCTACATGGATGAGATGGAAGGTAGGAAAAAAAGGGGGTATGACGGGTATAATATTTTGACGCTATAGACTGGGTCCTGTTATGCCAAAAAATTGGCCTATGGTAACTGCTTGATGGAGCCATTGCCCCACCCTGCATAAGAAACTATCGAATTCTGTAGGCTAGTCATCAGGTCAGGGGGCGTCATGTCAGTGAAGGGCTGCAAGTAGAGTTTGATAGTTAAGGGAAGAGTGAAGAGGCAAGTAGCGCACTAGGAGTCAACGGAAACAAAAAAGCCCAACTCTACCATATCTCAGGCTCGTAGTCAGATGAGCTGAGCTGCAATAAGTCTACTCGTCATTGAATCTTTTCACTTGCGAGAATAGCAACCCACTTCTCAAATTCAGACGAGAATTCGGTGTCGTTCTAAAACGCTTTGTTTTCAACATTCAAGGCCATTAATCGTTGCCCCTTTTCTTTCTTTCTGCTATTAGCAACCAACATTGGGGGCAAGAGTGTCCACGACATTGAAAGACAATTTTTCATTAACATGCTTGTTGAATTCATCCTTGTCGAATTCGATGCCAATGGACGTCGGAGTTGCTGCACTTTAGCATAGAAGATCAATTCGAAATCAAAACCAACATCATCCACGACGATGCATGAGTTGGATCCTAGGGGGATGGATGGAGTGTGGAGGGGACTACCCCTGCAATCCTCATATGCGAGCAGGGGAAGAGCCTATGGAGAAGCATCAGTCACTTTTCCAGTCAACATTAATGTGGAAGGAAAAGTGTCTAGGGCATTTGAAGAATTAAAAAAGGCAGGTTTTCTGCATGCAACACAGGGTTAAGTGACGACACAATAGGATGTGGCAAGAGTGAAGTTTGGAAAGAAGAGACTCCTCCATATATATACCGACAACATGACAAACTTGGTACAATGAATGTAGAGAATTTAAGGAAGCTCCAACAAAGAGAGCAGCCTAAATCAGAAAGAAAGAAAAGATGTAAGGGAAAGAAAATGAAAACGGGAACAAAAGAGAAAGAAAACATCTTTCCGACATTTCTCACGACGGGGAAGGGATATTTTATAGAATAGTAGGAGAAGGTAAATGGGAAAAGTTCCTATTAATATATATAAATTTATCATAGACGTTGCAGAGGGAACACACTCATTCGTACGGTTCTATAAGTCGCCAGCTAAAAAATAATGAATGAATAAGAAAGAGAAAGAAAGGACATCGAACACACCTATCTCCACTCCGTGAGGATATCGGTTATTATGGGTATGGATCCGCACAAGATGAGGGATATTTTGGGTTTTTGAACGGTTGCTAGCTTGTGGATTTGACTCGGGGTAAAGGGAAACTAGCGAAGGTCTTATTACCTTTTCTTCCATACACCTTTGCTGGAGTCGGTACCTCCTATGCTCATGCACTTGGAGTCGATGGGGGTGGGGGATCTTATATATATTATACACTGATGCCAAGGACCAATATTTTGGTTCCTCCTCCCTTTTCCTTGCTTTGACATATGCATGCATCGAAGACCCTATGCCGCGCTATCCCAGTGGTGGTCTCATTCTCACTTATTCACGACATTTCTTTTTTATTTTTGAAAGACTAATGAATGTGGTTACTGAGAAAGCAACAAAAATATCTGAACTCCGTCTCCCTCTGGTTCTCTTTGAATGACGACCCCATTTTCCGACTTAAAGAAGGTTCAATCGACTGTATTTCCGTCAGGGTTCTATCCACTCGGAATGGGAGATGGTGAAACAAAGGGATATAGATTCTTTGCCCGAGATCAAGAACTACTTTGCTTTCATCCCCAGTCTTTTCTATAGGCAAAGGTGCTCTGGTACGCTTAAAATCATCATTACCTAGATGTTATCGTCAAGACAAGGTTGCCACTCGGGTGCAAATTGAGGTGAACACACTAGACTGAACCTCCCTACATCAAGGGCTTTTGGTTCTTCACAAGAGAGCCCTAGGTCGTAAGACCAAAAGACTGCACTGTCATTCTGACAATGATAGGAGTTATTTGTATGCTTAGTCACCAGTGGCACAACTGGAGGGCTGATGTAGTGCCTCATTGGGAGTATTGAGATCCTCCACAATAGTATTGTACTTTTGTCTTTTTCGTTCTAACCCATGTTTCGACAATTCTAGGCCTGTTTTGTGACAGATTGACAAATGGATGGCCATGCCTTATGAAACGATCCCTCCATTTGTCTCCCTCCGTCATGCCTATCAACCCTCGTTGCCAACAATTGCATGATCGTGGCTAGAGCCGACATTCATGAAGCAGAGCGAATCGCGAACACTATAGATTGGTTTTGTGAAGTTTCTTGCTAAAGATATGGAGGTGAATCATTGACAAGTCCAACAGTTTGTTTTGGCAAACTGGTGAACTCTAATCAATGAAGTCTCAAGGTCCCCCAGCATGAAGGAGAGTTGTGGGCCAGTCAGGTATCTGGAAGTTGTTATGGATGGCAAATGGGTTCTTCTCCAAGAATTCGACATTCATATTGGACAAAATTGCCAACAGTTCCGTTGGTTGGGTCAAAACCCTTTCATTCATGGGAAGAGTGGTGCTCTGTCAAAATGACAGTATTGTCCACCTTTCTTACAGTAGGTCCCAAATATGGAGAGCATCAAAAAAATCTTCAGGAAAGGTGGAACGGAGATGGTTCCAATGGTAGGACTAAGAGAAACTTTTCTATGCTTTCTAAAGTAGAGAACTAGTCAAATTTGAGTTTGACTTTCAGTTTTGGTTTCTTTTAATGAATAATCACCCGGTTTTGTTTTCATATTGTTGAGTCCTTTCTATGTAAGTGGCACTATAGATGGAAATCAATAGAGTCGTAGTTTAATTTAGTCAACTTTATTGTCTATCTCAATTCAGAAGTGCTACAATAGCTCCTCGTGATGATTGGTAGGTAACTTGCAATGTTCTTTGGCTTCCCTTGACATGCTCTGTTCTTTAGCTGTTGGGAGAGACCAACCTTTCTCTTTTTCCCATGCATGGTTCATTCCGATCAAAACTAACAAACTAGCCGTCTTTGGAAACAGAAGGTTCAGGCTAACATCCGTTGATCTCAACGACTGGTAATCAGTCTGTTTTGGCTTTTCACATTTGATTGAGAACTATATGCTGGAAAACTAGGAATTCTCTTTTCTTTCGTGACCAGGATAGTGCATCGATGCAACTTCCCATTGCCTTACGGGTTGCTTTAGCTCTGACGAAAAGTATCATGTGGTGAATCATGAGGTTGTTGAAGCCATCAATGATTTTGCTGAGTTTGCTTTGTTGCTGGCATCGTCGGAAGTCCACCTTTGTGGTTTTGAACCCAAAAGTGTCGAAGACTTAGAGGCCGATTAGTTTGTGCAATAACTCGTGTCATATGGCGATTATTGCCGACATTGTTGGTTAATCGCATGAAACACATCCTTCCCATGCTTGTTTCTAAAGAGCAAGGAGCTTTTGTGCAGGGTAGGCTAATCATGGAGAATGTTTTTATCTATGCAATTATTGTAGATGAGATAAAAGGTGTTTACCAAAAGAGATTCTTCTGTCATTCTACTTACAGTCAAAAGGAAGCACTATAGGAAGGCAAGGCATGGTGAAGTAGCTATGCCTATGCTCGATCAAAGTGGTTTTCATGATCGTGCTACGCCCTTCTATCATCTATAGCATCTTTGAATTGCCACTGACGTAAGTCAATGTGCAATTTAGGGCGTCAATATAAGAGCTACTCATGCTGCATCCACTCCAATTCGGAATGTCTTCTTAGCCGGTTTTATCTTCATGGAAGAAAATACAAGACTCGGTTGTGGAATGACGAATCTTCGATGTGAAATATGAACTTTTCTTCTTTGGACCTGTGACAGTTTTTCTCATCTTTTTTTTTATGAGAGGAAGCAACTACGATGACTTTCGCTATTTTTCTTCTTCCTTCATTTTCGAGGAGAGTGAGTTAGCAACCAGTTATGTATATCGACATATGAGAAAAAGGTTAGAGGCAAGAGCAGAATGAGGAGGTTATTTTACCCAAAGCAACGTGGGGAGACGTATACTACAAAAGTAGAGAGGGATGGAGAAAATGTCTAAGCTTCTATAGTTGTTGGTATATAGACGACTATAGGGTACCCCTTCCTGTTGGCCAAGCCCTCTCATCGTCGATTGCTTCTCCAAACCTATTTAGCTTGAGCCACTCTCTTTTATCCATTTTTCGGAAGACCATCCGGGTGTGGGTGCAACAACGAGGGAATTAGCTAGTGCAATCGTATAATATTGGGAATCCATTTCTTCCATTCTATCGAAAGTGGGTAACCCTTCTTCTCAGCTTTGGTTAGCAGGTTCCGTCTCACCATATTCCATTCTAGTTTTGTGTAGCATTTTACTGGATGTTTTCCCATTTGATGCCTCATGCACAGACTTGACTTTTCTCACACCGACAACCTCCATGAAGTTTTATTTTGACAAATGTTATCCCGATGCCACCAGAAGAATGAATCTCTATCATATCTTCGTTGTCCACAAGAAGAAAGAAGATCTCTTTCAAACTTGTCCATTACAGACGTCGGCACCCATCTATCTGAAAATGTATACATTGGGAGGGATTGAAGAAAAGACTTTAGTAGGACCCAGAAAGGAGAGAGTTTTTGCTTTCCAACCATCCCAGCGCTTCCTAACGTTCTCGGAGAAGACATCTATTGTAGCATCGTCACAAGAATGTGCGCACTACCAATGAAGATAGCCAGATCTTTCATGGTTAATTCCCCTTTGCCATTGCCCAATCCTCTAGACACCTCTTATGCCTTCTTTGAATTGTCGCTACCGACGGATGACTTTTCATAGATCACCTTTTGCCCATGTCAGGTTGCAACAATTCTGAATGAGTGCTGGTTCACGAGCCGAATCTATTCTCCATCCACCAGCTTAGCTTGTTAAAGCCCCTAGGTCTTGCATTAGATGAGTCTGTGACACTAGATTTCTTCATCGTAATTGATATGCCAGATTGCTACGAACATCCAACGTCTATTTTTCATATGATTGTTAGTGATTCATTGTGTTTTCCTCTTCGTCATTTTAGTTCTTCACTCTATTTTAGCTCTAATTCCATGTGTGATGATTGAACATAATGTTTGCGATGCTATCTTCATATGTATGAGAAAGAGCAAGAGTTGATGTTCTGTATCATCCTGTGAGGTTTGAATTGTATCCTCATACGAGATCCTTTCATTTCTTTCTGTCTATCCCCCAGCAATTACTAAAAAGTGCATTGGAACATTGAGTAGTACAGGAAGAGAGGTCCCCACAGCGAGCCGTGACGCTTTCTATTTTGATTTTATACTACCAGCTCAGGTGGATGTTCTTTTCATTTGCCCTCTCCTTGATTGGAGCCAACCAAACTATGATATTCATAGTATAGAGAGAAAATCCCTTTTTTGGTCTATTGACAATCTAGGAGCTCCATGTGCAGGCACTGCCAAGGGACTTTGATGGACGTGACTATATTGATCCCAGCCTTGATGGCTATGGCCATCATCTCCCCCTGCCCTATTGTCTCCTATGGCTCAAAATCCCTCTATGTCGTTTACCGGATCCATACACACCCATCATCTTGGCGAGTCCGAATCCGAAGATGTGACCTAATAGACACACTTCACCGGTATTATATCTTATAAAAAAGGAATAGGAGATTAGACGTCACTTTGTCTTGGAGATTGTCGCGTCATGAGCCTACAGTGGCTAATCCCAGCCGATTTTCTTTTTGACATTCCAGTTCTATTGGAAAAAGGCTTCACTTACTTTCTTTTTCCACTAAACAAGCATAAACTTCAATGATTACTTACCGTCATTGGATTGGCTTTCTTTTTCTCAGTTGGACCTCAACCACTCACACAAACAAAGATGCAAGCTGACATTGTTCTTTCGTCTAAACTATTTTTGAGCTATCAACAAGCACGACGAAGAAAGAAACCTTCTTTTGTTCTCACTAGCACTCTCACCTCACTCATCTTTCTATAATGACTAAACACGTCATACCATCACTATTGTAAACGGATTGAGTTGTCACAATATATTCGGTCGATGAGGTACAATCGAAGAAGGGATGTTTTTCCACCGAGAGCAGCATTGGCTTGGATGAGTATAGTTCATTGATTTGAATCACTTAAACTAAAGTTCTGATATCCGTAGTACTTCAACCTTCTTTTCGTCACTTGCCACAATACAAATCCCGTGCATCAAATGATTAATAACGTCAAACTAGCACTTGCAGCTATTCAATTAGCAGACGATCAGGAGATGCAGAGTGAAGAAGGACTGACCGGATTTTCCTTCCCAAAAGCATGAGCATACAGATTCGTAGTGTTCGAGATTCCACTATACCCTTTTCACTCGGGAAAGCAACTCGGGATTATATTCTGTCTTGAATCACAGAGTAAGGACAAGAGCTTGGACAACAGCTATCACAACTGGAAATGCTAAGACTACATCATAGGATATCTAATAGTAGTGAATATCTGTGAAAGAGGGAGAATGCGCTACATCAGATATCATCAGTGGAAGTAGCGAGTGAACTTCAGCTTTCATCACATTCTCCATTTACTAGTTTGGAGAGACATTCCGGGCCAAGTGAGTAGAGCATCTCCGAACAAACGTATAAGTCTAACCAAGTTATCTTTTTATCCCCGAGGGAATGTATCTGCTTTCCCATCCGAGTGAGTGAGAAAATCTCATAGCTCTATTATTGCTTGCTAAATGAGAAGACTGGTTCATTTGCTTCTTTCAGAGCTGGAGTTATTGAAAAGCTGGGCTAGCCTTTCAATAATCTGAGTCAAGACATCAGTTTCCCTAGTTCTTGTTGCTCAGCTGAGCTTGGGGAGAAAGAGTCCAGAATTGGAGCTGGATCAAACGATATTGATAGGTTTGATTTACTCGGCAAGGGAGAGCGGAAGGTTGAAAATGATCTTTCTTCAGATCTGGGCAAGACAGGTTTTCCTGAGTTCACAAGGTCATCAAAATCGTTGTATTATAGATAGTGAGGTCGACATAGGGCAGACTCCTCCCCTTTCCTATAAGCCAGGTCCATGCCAGAAATAGCTTTTCACTTGACGTAAATGAAAATTAGCATGATGTGACATTCCATTTTGGTAGAGCATGGAAAGCGATAACCAACCCCGCTGGCCGTAGCCCAACTATATGTCACTCCGACGTTTCATGGCTTCAGAAATTGATGAAAGCAACAAACTAAACTCTATGGGCTTATCAAATTGTACAATCTTGGTTCCCTTCATTTTAGGGCCATTGACTCTGTCTCATCAAAGAAAATTCCAACTTCTGACTGAGAAAGAGAAAACATTATTCATCTACCTCTTTTCTTATTTTCCAGATAAAGATCTTTTCCCGGCGGGTTTCTTCCAATCGAGTCATACAAACAAATTCTCTTTTCTTCGCCGCAACAAAAAGGAAGGGAGCTTTGTACATTGGTGGAACAAGTTTGCTCAGTTAGCATTGAAGCGATGATTGTCAAAGCTAAAAAGTCACAGGCTACAGATAAAGCATCAACGTCGGCTCAATAAAGGAAGCGCACTGTCGACTCTGAAAACTCAAAGGGCAAGCAAGGGAAGGTTGGGCTCTAGCTCTAGCAGCTTCAGTAGGAGCTCAACGAAAAGCAAAGTGATGTTTACTGGCTCTACACCAAAGTGGGAGAGGTAACCGATTTAGGATATCATTCTACTGGCACAGGCCATCGATGTCGAGGAAAATAGAGATACTCTTTTTAAAATATCATGAATATCCTTCGCCCCTCTCCTACTTTTTGGCTTGACTTTGTTTGTATATCTGCTCGCTTTTGGGAAAATATCCGTGGGTGCTTAAATTTAAATGTGCATTGTTCGCCAAAGTTCGGGAGGGAAGGAAGGGAACAAGTGTATTTACTCCTTTGCCCTGACATCCCAGTCTTTTATAAAGTAGCACATTTCCCAATATCCTAATAGAAGTTGTGTAGCATTTAGGCCATGGTAGCAAGTGTTTTGTAAGGAGTTATGAGATGGAGAGAAAAGGCTCTTTGTGACGAAGGTTCCGCAGTTGTATCAGAAGCAGAAGATCGACGTTGACAGGTTGGTTTAAGCGGATGGGATGCCCCAAGAGAAGGCTTATGCCTATCGAGCCCATCAATGAGGAAGATATGGTTTTTAATCAGAATCGACAAGATCACTTCGTCATTCTTGCTACATCTGGTCTCTCCTATCAGTTTGCTAGAATAGATGGGGCATTACTGCTCTTTGCTAGGACTAATTGCAATAGGAGAATGCTTTTATTCTTGCTTGTGTATATAAATATACCTCTCTGACGGGCATCGGTGCTCCGAGGAGGAGCTTACGGTGTTCTCAAATGTGTTGTTGCTGCAAGAGAATCCATAGCTCTTGAATCTGGTCTTTTGGAATCAAATGCATATGAATAGGGCTTTCCACCGCCACTTTACTCATGATAGGATTTCCCGTGGCGAGTTAATCCAATGCTATTGAATCAGCTCTAAGGGAGGGAATGATTGAAAAAATTATGTTTTTGCCTTTTTTCCTTTCCAGGAGATTTCGTTGGAAAGGTGCCTAGCACTCGTCAGCAATTGAATCAATATTCCATATATCCACGCGCGTAGGATAGGCACACCAGCTACTTTGGGGAATGAGTTTGTAGCCCAACTGTCGTTTCCTTGCCTCTTTTGTTCTTGTAGCATCTAGGATTTTGCTTTCGTAGGGTTAGGGTTAGATTTGGATTGCATCCCGATAGTAAACTAGGACATCAGGGGAGGTTGAATAGTATGACGAATTGGACAAGGAACTGACACAACTTTTTCTTTGTCACAATATTAATTCGTTGTTCGACGAATATGTTGTTTTCATCAATAGTCTGACGTCATATGCCCAAAAGGAGCTGTCCTCATCCTTTCCATACAAATTGACATAGGCTTTCCACCAAAATCGGGTAACCACAGAGAAGAACAAGCTGGGGAAGGCGACGATTTAGAATCCACATGAGGAAGAAGGAAGGTAAGGAGTAGAAGAAGGCCATGGAGCTGCTCTCGAATCAGCCGTGCTAATTCGCTCTTTGGTTATTGTGCGTACGAAGCAATACCTTCGACGCGTCGAAAATGCCCATCCATCTTGGTTTTAAACATAGGATTTGTGGCAAATGCGAGACGAGAGTAGAAGAGCAATGGCTAGTGATGGAAAATGATTTGTCCCTCTCTTTGGACTAAGTGAAGACAAACAGTCTCGACACACTCTCTCCCAATCCCAATCAGAAGACGCGGCTTAGCCAGCTGCACTCTTTGATCGAACCATCTGTTGTAAGAAGGCCTTACCTTCTCCTGGCCTGGCAAGAGAATAATCCTAAAGTAACTTCACTATGCTCCCTTTTTAGGAAGTTAAGGATTAGACAAATTTCTCCTGTCTCTTTCCCACATATCCTTGTGACTAGGCCTGATGTCTTCATACATAAGAAGGTACAGATGCCAACGATCTTTAGTATACATGGTATCTCGAATGCAACGAATAGGTTTTTAGGAAGCAAGATGGGGGACATCAAGGAATAGAAGAAGCTGTTTGCACCTTTTTCGCTTTTCAGGAGGGACTGATTGTTGCGTTACTGTTTATCAGAGGAGGTTGATGGAGTTGGGGGTCTCTCAGATATCTCGATCATAACCAATAAATTATTCACGTTAGTCTTTGTTACAATCTCTCTTTGACAAAAAAGCAAGGGCCTTTCCACTCGAAAGATGGTTTCGCTGTTAGAGTTATGTCCAAGCAGAGGATCGATGGAACTATCACATCTCGCAGGTCATCACAGCAGGCTATGGGATTTTTGTGCTCGTTCATCTGTGTTCCACTAGTGATTCAAGCCGATATAGATAGGTCACATGTAAAAATCCATTTGGTGATGGCACATTCCATGGTTCGACTCGCTTCAGTCAGCCCCAGTGCACACCTACAATGGCGGAACGTAAGCGATCGGGCTATAATAGGAGTGAAAAGGTTTTTTTAGGATTTTTGTCGGAAGTGATGACTCAAGGTGGATAGGAGAAGCATTTAGACTTCCTAGTACTTCCTAGTCAGTCCTTAGGAATGGAAGCCTCCGCATCACACGTCCCGGCGATAGGCAGAGACCGACGATTTTACCACCATCTCGAAGGTTATAGTACCTTGCCAGGCCTATGATCATATTAATCTCTCCATGATGTCTTATAGACTATCCTAGTTGACAGCAAAAGTCCTGGCGCAAGGCCTGACGTGAGCCATATTTGTTCATACAGCACGTGCTAGTTCTTACCGGCTCCTTCCACCTCGATACTCTAGTTCTCACTTCGTGCAGCTCTGTTCGCTGAAAGTAAATAGTCTTTCATTTTCCTATTCTCTGGATTGAATCGAAACCCTTTCTATCAAAATAAAATATTCACATAGAATGAATGAATTATTCCTCTTTATTCAATGAAAGTGAATAAAATTGTTCTTTCTTCTCGGCATGTGGAAGAAGGCTTCTCCGCCAAAGGGTGACCTTACCACTCGCTCTCTTATTGTCGACCCACTTTTGAAAGAAACTCTTCCAGTAGGCAGAATTCATTTTAGGTCTTTTTCTAGCTCTTGCTATTGCTACTGCATCTCTTTTGCACTTTACCCTTCGTCGCATTTATTTTCTTTCAATGTCGACTACCTGAAGAAAACTCCCCAACGAACTGATTCCTATCGAATCCTATCCTCTGCTCGATACTGAAGCTACTCTGCCTTTAAAAATCCCAAAAAAAAACTGTCGAGCAGAAGGGCACATCGGCAAGCTATGCAAAACCTGAATATACGGAATTTGTTTTCCATCTATCGAGCGAAAGAGAAAGAGATTGCCCATCCACTCATGATCTCCCTGACCCATCCACTCACGATCTCCCTGACTAACAAGTAGCGTCGATATTGGCTCGAATCCAATTCGTGAGATGATAGTGATCATTTGTTAGTCATGGCCATAATGTGCTCTTTTCTTCGGATTCATTGGAATTATGTTTTAGAGCCCCAGAAAAGGTCATGTTTAAATAGCTCCAAGGCAGCTTGACGATGACGACAGGACTTTATTTGTCAAAAAGTGATAGCTGTCTGTATGGACACTTTTCGGTCTTAAATACGTCTCGTGGTTCTGCCAGGTCACAGTCAATTACTATTGACCAATAAGCGACTTCCTAGATTCACCATTTGTATGCTTTTACCCTAAGCAAAAAGACCAGCTATGACTCATCGATGGGGCTTTTAGGACAGGTTGAATCTCGGAAGTAGGACAGTGAGAAGTGACTAAACACCTGAGGATATCATTTTCGTGGACAGTGAAGTTTGTCTCAAATCCAAGAGTTGGAGTTGGAAGCAATGCATGTATCCATGGTTCTCTCAGCCTTCAAATGAGTTCCTTCTAACAAGTACAGTACCAGAACCTCGGCCAAGCCTTGCTGGTCCAACAACTTCTGTTGGGTACGACCACATTGGTTGGCAGTAGGGGATTCCATAATCCCGTCATGTTCCATGGTTGTTGCTCTGATTTTTTTAGTCCCATGTCTAGTTGGAAATCCGGTCTAGTCCATCTAAGCCAGTACAAAACCTTTCGAAAACGTTCCAAGTGAAACAGAAGAGAGAAAGGAGTCAACATTCTCAGTCCTCTCAGTCCAGTCAATCAATCAATAGATGTGATGGAAGAAAAGTTGATGGAGCCATTCTTGACTTTTGCAGGCCGCTTTCAATCCTCTCATTGGTAGTGGGAGTGCGGGGGCAACATTTTTGGGTGAACGATTGGGATGGTTAGATAGTTTCTGACTTTCACTGGCATTCATCGACGTCGAGGATAGAGGAAAGCTGACACTGTATTCTAAAAGACAAAAGAGAGGAATGACGATTGGTCTTCACTCTAATCAATTGGTGGGACACCACACTTGACAGCAAGTCACAAGGTAGTCTTCGCCCTCTTAACAAGCATCAAAGAAGTGGGTTGCCGAGTTCACTCAGGACCTGGAGTATCAAATGAAAATCTCTTTATAAAAGAAAAGAGGTTCCTCTATCGAATCCCTCGTTGGTGAAGGCTCCTCGGATCGCTAGGGCGGAGCATCTTTCTATGGTCTATGTGTCCTACCCATCTGATCAGTTCTCTACTAGGAGTGATGGCAAGCGGGCAGCGCGTGCCAGCTTCTAATGGAACATCTTAGATTCACCCTTTTGTCTGCTTCATCTTAATAGCAAAAGCTTGAGAAAGCATTTGAACGAGGGTCTTTTCCCCCCGTTTCATTGCCTTTCCCACTCATCATCACTATCTTTGTTTTGGTGATGGGAGGATGCTGAATTACCTTAAGCTGCTTTCTTCTTTGACCAATGAATCACGAACAAAGTGGCCCCTCTTGCCACAATTAAAGCATTCTACATTTCTTCGGGAATTCCTTTGCTCTAAATCATCATTTCTCAATCGATGGTCCTCCCCACACTTGCTTGCTCTCCTGCTTGCTTTCCTGTATGTCAGACTTCACAATGCCAAATCTCTTTCTTTAGATGTATAAAAGTAGCTCTCATATTTCGTTTTGGACATATAACCTCTGGTTGTTCGTGGTTGTGTCCTCCGGGATACCATCATTGTTTTGCTTGTTTGAGTGTGTCGTGACTATCTTTACTTGTCTTTGTCATCTTATTCCTCTATTCTGAGCGAAGGCTATGTGTCTCGAGCGGAGTCTCTCCTCTATTCTACAGTGAGTAAGTGCCTGTACTCCTCACTCTCTGCTCGTAGTCTTTTTATAAGACGTCTATTACTTACTCCTTTTCTCTCTTTGTGTAACCCCCTCTCTAGTTGTCCACTCTTTCACGATGATGTCCAAAAGAGTAGCATTTGTTGCACACTGGGAGACATTCATACTCAATTTACTGGCTGCTTTACCATCGAGCCATCTTTTAGTTTCAAATTAACAGTCTTCAGAAGAGGTTTCGCCACAGACACCTATACTAAAAGCACCTTGCAAAAGCAAGGGTTTCTCTTGTAACCACCATGTATAAGGGCACTCCAACAAGACTTGCTGCCTTGCTAACCACCATATTTAGAATGATCAATCTACTATCAAAGATCCAATGGTCCTTGCTGAAGTACTCTATCACACTCTTCCTTTTCCACAAACATTGAAGAAGAAGTATCCATTCTCCCTTGAGTGTATCTTTAGTGAATATTTCGTCCTCCATAGTCTCTGCAAGCAGTCTTTGACATTGCATGTGGAATGTCTTAGACCCGAGTACGTACCCCATCAATATATTCAGCCATTTCAATATATTTTCCTCTATTCCTGAGTAAAGTATCCTAGTAACCGTCACCTTCTATCCCCTTCTCCGGCTGAATAAACTCGGGATGTCATTTTTAATCAAGTAAGAGAAACCTGAAAGATATTTACAGTTAAACTAAACTACAATTCAGACAAACACTACATCTAAACTTACCTTTTTCTTGGGTACTATACGATAATTCATATTGTGTCTGATAGAAAGTGGTTTTGTCGATTGGGAAGTCTTCATCTTTCTTTTCGTTCTATCTAGAGATTCCTGTAAAGAAATATGTCCTACATCCCCTTTCCATATTGATCCTACTTGGTATATCAGTCTCAACTGGATTGGATCAATTGCTTCATTGGAACTCTTACCGTCACTTGCTTCGTCTCGCTTCTCCTGTATGGCATTCTTTCTTTAGTTACAATGTTGTAGTAATAAGTCTTGTTCAAATAGTCCAGCATGAAGAGAAAGATTTGAATATAGTGCAATGAAACCACGTTCTTCATGGAACAAAATGTCTGCCAAAGAAAGAGAGGGAACTCCATGAAAGTCTTATATCTCATAAGGAAAGAAATGATGAAAGCGTCGCTGTAAATGAGGCTTCCGCAAAGGATGCAAAGAGCACTTTTTCGAAGGAGAAGCAAAAAAACTGTCATTGTTACTGGAGCTACCAGTGAGAAATCCATGCTCTTTCGACCTCCAACCACCAAGATAATGTAGCTGCCACCTCTTTTTAGTGTGCTGAGCTACACAGATGAACATGCAAATCCCAGGAATTTCATAGTATCTAAACTGTTGCATGCCCATCGAGTAACTCTGCTGCTGCAACTTGTCTGCGAAAGAGGAGGCTACACATCGTCATCAGCATGACTGTGAAATGATGAGGATGGCTGCTCTCCTCTTCTCTCTACTGAGATTAAACCTTTCGACCTTCGAGAAGGAGCCATTCATGGCGTCGAGATGCCTTAAAAATATGTATGTCATCGTGTGGCCAAGCCTATGAGAGTCTCCTCATGCTCTCGAATACCCATGCAAAGAGCACTATTGGTTTGATGTTGAACATGCAAGCCCTTGATGTTCTCGATCTCTCCTATCAAATGATGAGAATTGCAACAGTTCCAGACCTCGTGTCGCTGCTCTTCTTCTCTGGGCTTTCATGAGATTTCATCCATGGAGAACACCACTTTTCGTTTGTGCATTGCTCCTGCAACCATTTTCTTTACTGAGCTTTTCCAAGCAACTGTTGGGCTTTTCTAGGTGGAGGCTCATGGTGGATTTTCCTATCTGATGAAACAATAGCATGGCTTATGGTAGGGACTATTGTTGTTGTGTGATTGCAGCACCCAAGAAGCACCCACCACGATCTGACATTTCACCACAATGGACCAATTTTTTGTCACTCATGCGGTCCATTTTCGATCATGATAGAGATGGGGGGGTCATTCTTTTAGTTTCACCTCTACTACTTTGCCATCCATTTTGGCTTTCGAAACATCATCGATGCCTGATATCGACTGACGGCTCCCATCATCCTCTTCTTACAGCAAAGGTTCTTTACTTGACAGCTTTGAAACGTCATTCCCGACCCCTTAACTTGCAACGTTTGGCTATGCTCTAGGAAGGGCTATCAGAGAAAAAAATGTAGCCGGCTGTCGAAGTCGTGATCGTACTCTGAGCATGATATTTTAAGATCGGTCCTGGCATGGTTTGCTAACCATGGTGTTAGCATGGCATTCCGACGACCAAACCTGATATGTTCTCTTCATATTTTCAAAAAAAAAGAAAAAGAAAGAAAAGACGGAATGGGAGAAAAAAGAAGAAAAAATGGGTCGTCATGCATATGGGCGTGGCCCTCACAAAATGATCCTAGTGCCAATGAAGTGTGCACAACCTGTAGGAAATGGGCTTTAGACCTCTACTCTCCTTCGTCTTTCATTCTGAATCTATAAGGAATAAAGAGAGTGTGATGCGAAGGCACTGCACTCTCATTTGTGTCAACTAGCTTTACTCTTTTACGTTTAGTTGTTCCATGGTGATATTTTCAAACTGAAAAATGTCGAGATTTGTCAATTTGAAAAGCATGGGAGGCGACGCTTATCTTGCCCCAAGTTTAAATAAAACATTATAATTCTATGTGTAGTGAATCAGTGAAGGGGAGTATACAAAAGGTGTCGAGACCCAAGGGAATCAAAGTTATCCTCATATGCTTTTGTTGAAGCTCTTGGTGACATGATTCCGAGGTAATGTCCTTCTACGGATTTCCTCTCCAGAATGCTCTTTTGGGTGACGAGTGGTGGATGGGTATCGGTCGTCGGTATCATTAGGAGGATCAGTCCAGCTTATACTGACAACATTGAGATAGGGACAATAATGGAGATTCTGACAACAACTGAGACAGTTGTTTGCCATAAATTTGATTTTATTGAAACTTTGAAGATAATAATAGTTGCCCGTTTACAGAAGATGAGGAATATAGTTTCCTCTTTCTTTAGTGTCGGGTCTATTATAGCCGTGGAGGACAATCCTGCTCTCTGTTGATGGTCTAAAAGCAAGTTTTGCAGTTAGCAACTGTTGAAAAGCTCTTAGAGAAGAACTTTAGATTCTTAGTACAAGTGCTCAAGTAAAGATAATCCAACCCCTTTCAAAGTCCAGCCTTTGGCTATTTATAAGAGTTTAGAGGCTTTTGAATAGGTGTAACTATCCAATTAATAGCCTCCTTGATTGAGGATTGATTTCATGCTTTTAATCCATTGCATTTGTATTAAAATCCTCTGGATTTGTAACTAAAATCTTAAATCCTCTTGATTTGTAACTGAAATGCGGATCTCAGCTTTTAGATCTGCGTTTTAGCATCTTTGCAGCTTGCGTGGCATGCTCAGAGTCAACAAGGATAGTCTTTATCCTTCAAGACTTGGGAATGATAACGCGACCCTCTAGGGCTTGCATTTTAGTTATATTTAATTCTAATTATGAGCTCAGATGAAGAATCAAATGTGGATTTATAATTGATGATCCGTCTTTTAGCTCTCAGCAACATATCTTGCTTGATTAGACCCACATTTAGGTACAAATATGGATATTTTTTATCCTTTGAGACTTTGGAGAGAAAACGCAAATTATATTTAACTCTAATCATATGCTCAGTATATAGTTCAGAACGCGGATCTTTCTATAATTGATGATCCGCATTTGACTTCTTAGTTAGACCTGCTTTTGTATTGAAATGGATTAATTTTAGTTTTATAAACCTTTAGGGTTACAACGCGACACTACATTTGAGACGTGAGTAAGATCAGCGTTTTCATTAAAACATGACCTTAAGGGTCCACGCGGATCTCTCAAGACTAGGATCCGCGTTTGAGGATAAAATGAAGTAACCTAATATTTTTAAGGTTTTGAAGATAAAATGTGACCCTAAGGGACTCATGTTTAATTTTTTTACTTAGCTCAAAATATGAGTTTTCGTCATCCTTCACTTTACTTAGCTTAGAATGGGGATATCTCTGGATAAGGATCCTTATTTTGGCTCCTTAGCTATTTTTCAAGGTTTTAGTGACTCACATTTTTTTATTCTTAGAGAGATCATCTCTTGATATTATAGAAGCAAAATGTGACATTATGAGAGTTGCGTTTTTAGCCCTTTCTTGGCTCAAAACGCGAAACTCTCTCTAGTAGATGATATGTGTGTTGGCCACTTTTGGCTTAAACTATGATCCCTCTTTTACTTATTCTTTTCTCTCTTTTTTTTAACAAAAATTTTGCCAAAACTAAAACACCTCCAAATTTTTCAAAATTTCGCAACTTTGAAGGTGTTTGAAAATACTTTGGATATATAAAATAGGATTGATTTGATGCGGTTTAAATGCGGTTCTGCATTAAATTTGTGGATTTACTTTCGAATGCGAACCTGCATTTAATTTGTAAATTTGCTTTTGAACGTGACCCTATGTTTGAGTCGCGGGTTTGCGTGTGAACACCACTCTGTGTTTGAAATTTCAAAATGCAAATCAAACCCATGTTTTGAGTGGTTTAGATGAAGCGTCACTGTTGTTTTACCACCTTTTTGGTGAAGAAATCGAAGTGCTGCAGCACCTATAATGATGTGAAATCTCTTTGAGATTTGGACCATAAATCACGACCGTCCAATCTTCTCTAAATGACAAGAGTCTTTTCAAGAGTTACGCTTGCCATAACTCTTAGAATTTTCAAGCTTTTAGCTCCCAAGTTTTTTAGCTCTCGAGCTCTCCTTCAAGCGTTCAAGCTTTCTTCAATCTTCTGAGTTTAAAATGTCAAAGAAATTATCTTCCTCAACCCAAGTCGTCGGCAGCTCTAGCAAACCTTTAGCCACTTCTGGCTTTTTCCTTAGACCAGCCCGAGAGGAGTCGCCTATCTCAGGTGGGGTTTAATGAGTTAAACTCGTTTGGAATAGGCGATTCATCACCATGGACAAATTTTTAGTTTCAATTTTATTAATCAATTCAACTTTAAAAAAATCATAATCTCGTAGAGATTCTAGATGTCACAAAATGCAATTTTTGCGTTTAAGCTTTGAAACGCGGATCTCCACTATGTGATCCGTATTTGGCATTTAATGAAAAGATTACTTTGTGATCCAATATTTTTGCTTGAAACATGGATCTTCACTTATGATCTACATTTGTCACAAGAAAAAGTGAATTTATAATCATGGAGAAGAAAGATGGATGAGTCAATGATAGGTGCCATGCTTGTCCGCCCAAAACTCTGCTCTTCCTTCCCCACCCACATCCCTCCATTTTGACATCACTCGGTTCTTCTATTCCGCTTCGAAGATAAGGATTAGGATTTATGAATGGATGGAATGATTGACATGGAGAAAGGGATGTGCTATGGTTGTTCGTTTAATGATATGACGTATATGTAGTTTATACTACTACTCAATTTGATATGTATACGGGGCCCTTTTTAAGTCGGACTTCTATAAAGTCCGATTCGAATCAACTCAACTATACTATTCAACAACTGACCTTCGTCGTTTGCTTGCTCTCCTGCAAGCTTGCTATATCGCTTTGTGCTCTCACTTCAGCTGGGATAAGAGAGAATCAAATATTTTCTTACATTGACCAAACTAACAACTTTGAAAGATTCAATACCTATATTACCTTCCCTTCCCCAGTCTCCTACCTTTTGAAATCGATTCTTGATGATGGGCCAATCCAGCTTCATACGTCGGCCAAACTCATAACTCCCCTGATGAAACTATGAAATATGTGAAGCGAGCTTGCTCTGATAGAAGTTCTCTTTACATGCTGAATGACAGCAGACTGAACAAAGACAAACTCATATGTAAAGGTAGGCTACTCAATAGATGTAGGTAAAGACTTCCAAAGCATAAACTCTATAAGCGAATATGTCAATGGCATAAGACTCAGAGCACCTCTCCTGAGATATATAGATGAAGAAAGCCAAACCAAATCTCCTTTTAGAGCATAAGAAGTAGTGCATTCTGAAACAATCGAAGTCGAGACCTCTTTGTCTACCCTGTCAACCTGCACGAGAGATTGCTATTCAGAAATTCTCGCTTTTATTATAGAGCTAATCTTTCTACATGATGAATGTCGGTCGCATGCCTTCCTTCATCCTTCTGCCCCATCGGGATCATTCTTTCGGTATCCTTTGACATATGACGAATCTTTCTATGTCAGAAATCTGTCGAAAGAGAGCAAGACGCAAAGGAAGAAGATGTTGTTCATCAAAGTCAAAAGAAAATGAAGAAAGAAGATTTTCATATCAATGTCCAATAAAAGTCTAAAAGTGAAGGGGACCCACCGCGCCTCTCCCCTTCCCCTACTCCATGGCTGAAATAGAGCCTCTTCTTCCGATGGAATCTTCCGAGAAAAGAGTACACTTGACTTGTTTAGATGCTTCTTTGATTGTGTAGAAGATGAATGAGCATGATTTCATTCCCACTAGTGATCCTACTAGAAGAAGTTTGATATGATGACTTCGAGATCAAATACAAAATCTTTCTGTCTATTCCTCGTGAGTCACTTGTTTCCCCGAAAGAAGAGTTCACTTTGATTTTCCCCATTTTTTCCAAGAAGTCGATGGTCTTACACCATTGGGATACTTCGAATAAACTGGAGTACATATAGGAGAGACCTGTGCAAAAACCTTTGGTAGATAGAGATTCCAAAGTTTTAGGATCTTTACTCCAAATCTTGTTCTCCCGGTGCGAAAGAAGTTGGTTTCGTAGTTTGAGAATTCTATTGATACCAAGTATTCCATCCCCCATCATTGCACATAGCTATATACAAAGTCAAGAGAAGGCATAACCAAAAGAATTGAGTAAAATAGTTGAATTTATCTAGTTGAGCCATGATTGATTGAAAAAAGAACCTTCCAGATAGAAAAATACTTCTTCCTACAGGAGCAGTCAGTTATGAACTATAGAGTTGGTTAGTTCTTGACCAACGAAAATAAACAGTGCTCCCATCGCATCGTCGATTGAGAACACCTGATTTTCGACTGACGAACTTCAATTCCCCATTCTCTGATTTAAAAGTTCTCCCATTTCATCGAATTTTGTAAACACATCATCAAAAACTCTCTTCCTACCCATATGGAGTGTTACAGTTTGGTTTAGCGTCTTACCCATACTTCTGAAGTTCTGGTTCCCATTCATAATGAGAGGATGGTCTACCTTATGGCACCTAACCTCCTAACGAGCATCTAGGCTTGGTTGACTATAGCTCATCTTCCTGGATATAGTTCAAAATCCGCTCTTTCATCTATGATATGCTAATTCTCGTTTGCCGAGTGGATACAGCATATGAACCATAACCTGATTGATTAACTTTCGACATCTTGTATGATTTGCATTCAGATCTCAAGGAAGAAAAATGGAAGGAAAGAGAGTCATCATCAGTATGGAATCAGAATCAGAACCTGTGGAGAACTAGAGCTGCAGGTTCGAATTGATCGATTGGGAAAGGAGTTTTCTTTACCTTACAGAAGTGCTGAGAAAGCAATGCATGCAGAAAGCAGTGATTCATGGGAGGGAGCAGCTTCCAATAGTTTTGGCTGTGAAAACTCGTCGGTCATCGGAGCATTAGTGTCATCAGTTCACCTGATGATCGGTAGCACAAAGAACTACTAGGTTTGTGCCCAAAAAGTGTCATTGCGTGATGATCGACGGGAAAGAGTTGAAAATGAAAGAGAAGGTGCGCAACATTTTTAAATAAAAGAAATGTCGGGGCACAGGCTTCACTCCACTCAGTGGGCGAGTCCCTGATGCTGACTCTCTTGTAGGTGATAGGTCTCAAACTCAGAAGATAAGTTCTCTGGCAAGTGACGGGTCGTGAACAATACCAATTCGAATTGGTAAACACCAAGCATGATCCCAACTTTCCATGTGAATCCCCATGTGCCCACATTGGTAAGTCATCGCAACTTGCCAACGGGAGTTGACGAAGGATGAAGAGACCTTTGTGGCTGCTCCCGTTGGGGATGAATAAAATGGGTCGACGTGAGGAGCTACCGACTATACTATAATAGTAGAAATTCGTCGACGAATTCAAAGATGTTATGCCACCAGACTAGGAGACTTCCACCTAGGAGAGAGGTGGATCATCGCATTGAGCTGGGACCTGGGGCTAAGCAACCGACAATGGCACCCTCACAGGATGGCCCAATCAGATCCCAAAGAACTGAGGAGGCAATTGATGGAGTTGCTGGATGCCGAGCCATCAAAAGCTCCATATGGTGTACTAGTGCTATTTCGATCTCCTAGAAGCATGATGGGAGTCTTCGACTTTGCCTCAATGATATAACACTCAACGACGGTAAGGATCAATAATGACGTACCCCATCCCTCTCATTGCGTATCTCTTTGATCATCCAGAAAGAGCACAATACTTTTCTAAGGAGATCTTCGGTCAGGCTACTATTAGGTCTGAATTGCTGAGAGCGACGAGACAAATCCCCTGTCATGTTGCCCTACCTGGTGCCTTTGAGTTTTTAGTGATGCCTTTTGGCTTTACCAATGCCCCAGCAACGTTTTGCACCTCGAAGAACCGGTTGTTCCACCCCTACCTAGACCAGTTTGTGATAGTATATCTTGATGACATTGTGGTCTATAGTGGGAAGTGTCGAAGAGCACATGGAGCACGTCATGAGCTGTCTTGCAGATATTACACGACAACCAGCTTTATGTCGACGAAGGAGAAGTGATCTGCTCAATAATCAGTCGTCGTTCCTTGTATATCAGATCGACTGGAGGGACCATTTGCATGGACAATGAGAAGGTGAAGGCCGTAGAGGAATGGGATCCCCCATCAAAGTTATATGATTCCAGATTATTTCGTTGGCTTGGTAAACTACGGAGTAGGTTCATTCGATGATTTTTTGGGTTGGGCTACACCTTTGACGGAGATCCGTCGATGAAGAACCAACCATAATCTCTATCCGAGAGAATGTCGACGAGGCCCATCAAGGACGTTGAAGGGAGCCATCATGGCTAATCCAGTGTTTCTAATTATTCTAAATTTTCTATAATTGATGTAACTTAGTGGGTAAAGCACATGTCATGCCTGTTGTAGATAGCGGTTGACTATAGAATTTTCAATAAGCTTTCTGGGCATTGACCCCTAGAAAATTCAATAAGAAAATTCAACAGTGCTTTACCTCTAGATGTCACGATTGGGCCGTCCTGGGCATTGACCCGGGACTAGCCCAGCAGTACAATACGCCGGGCACGTGCCATGCCTGTGTCATGTGGGGCCGGCTGTCCCGATTGAAACTTAATGAAAAAATATTTTTTAAAAGCTAAATTGAATTATGATGGAGGAAAGAAAAGATGACAAAATTGGAAAAATTTATGAAAAGAATTTAGAAAACAAATATAAATTTTCAATGTGATAAAAATTCCATAAATAATTTTAATGTAGCAAACATGAGCACTAATTATTTATTTATGGGAAAATTTGGATAAGGTAAATTATAAATAAAAAGCTAGAATTTTATTTCACTCAATTTTTATAAATAATATAATTTTACTCCATAATAACTCTTTGGAAGAGAGGGGAGAGGACCCTAACCATCACCTTAAACTTGTTCTCTATATTACGTTTTAGAGTATTATGAGTCTTAATTGAAGTACAGGTATTTAAAAAAATACATGTGTAATACATTTATATACATAGCACATGAAAGCTGAAAATAAAATAATCTTCAACAAAATTCTTCATTCTTCAATTATTATCCAGTGAGTTCTCCATTTCAGGATCGTTTACTTGTCCTTGATTACTGTTTTCTGTATCTAGCCAATTTTGAAGCATATGCACATCTCGAATGTACTGGCTGCTAAAGGTCTCCTCCATTCCATGAACACTCTACCACCAGTATTTAAAGCAGACTCCGATGTTATTGTTGACACGGAAGATATTAGTATATCACAGGCTATGTTAAAAAGTACATAATATATTTTATCATATTATTTTAACAATCCATAGTATCAAAGATTCAAACCTCTCTTCGTTGTTAATTATGGCAAAAGCACGATCAAAATAGTAGTGAAGTTTATTAAATGAAGTATAAGAGGTTTTGATTTTCTAGATACAAATAATAAATCTAAAAAGAATTACCTTTAATACTAGTTTCCCTAGACGTGATTGGTTGGGCTTATGAAGTGGGGGATTTGTTACCGTATAAATTTTCATATGTACAATACATAATATTTAAATATATTTTATTATCAGTTATTAATTCTGAAATGTTAGTATCATAACCTATAAATTTGTAAAATTCTAGTATTAAAAATTCCATTCCTACTAATTTTGTGCACGGATCCATAACAATGCCAAAAAATAAATAAGGAAAATTTTGAAAATATTTGTTAAATTTAGATTCTATTGGTGCTATAATATCTACAAAAATGAGATTATTTCTAGATTTTTCAAAAAGCCCATTTATTTCAGTTAAAAAATAAAATGCAAGATGTGGAGTTGAATAGTCGGTTTCAGAAAGTACTCTAGTTGCATTTTTAAAAGTACTTAAGAATTATTTGATGCATTCTAATTGCTTCCATTTATTAGAAGTCAAAGCATACACGGGCAATTCCATTTCAAAAAATAATTATAATATAGTTTATAAAGAAATGACTCTTTCAACATCTTATATGTGTGAGTTCCAATGTGTTATATCATCTTGAGGTAATAGTCTAGGTTTAAGTTTAAAATTTGACATATCAATTTAAAATTTTGTTTTCTAGGCCCACCATATTTTATAAACGCGAATGTGTTTCTAAATTTATCACCATTTTACACACACAAGTTTATTATGTAAGATGTACATCTTATATGAAATAATTTTCCATCTAATATTAGCCTTGTATAAATTTTAAGAATTTCAATTGTAGCCATATTTTCAAATGCATTATTCAAAGAAATTGAAAAAAAAAATTCTTTCAATTTCAACAATAGAAAAAAAAAATTAGAAGTGCTTGACTAAGATTTTATGTGGTATGAGGAAATTCAAATTTTCTAAAATTTATTATTCTTTTTTGAATGCACTATTTATCATCTAAGGAATGGAAAGTTTCACATAGATAATAATTACCATTCAAACCTTCTCAACAATCGGAAGTAATAGTAATTCTATTAAGTAAAGAAGAAAGAATAGCAATTGGAGTTTGTATTCGGTCTTGATATATTTTAGCAATATTAGATTAAAGTATTCCCAGGGACTTTTTAAATTCGAGATTATGTATTATTCTAATAAGTTTTTCAGTATTGGGTCTTCAGCCATAGAAAAGGTTGTTCGATCTGCACAATGTATGTTGCTAACTGATCCCTTCCTGTTACACTATTGCATATAAATTTTCCTAAACTATCATCAAATATGCTAAGTTGTATTTGTTGTGGTTTATTAGGTAAGCGTGCTTTTCTAAGTTCTCTTCAGATAACCTGTTTCGCTTCTCTTAGAAAATGAATAAATAATTTGACAATGTTTACATCTAACCTTACTAACACCATCTTCATTAAAATTTTCAAAATAATTCTAAATATCGGATTTTTTTCAAATCATAGATAACATGTGTGCTTCTTGAGAAGTAGAGGAAAGTATAGTTGTTTCACAAGGAGCATTTAAAGAAGTAATGTGATCCGTGAATTGTGATGCGTGCTCATATGCATGTGGTTGTGAAAGTGAGAATGGAACTTGTGGTTTATCGGCAAGTAGTTGATGCGAAAAATGATTTTTTAGAGCTTAAAAATGGACTGAAATTGTGACTGATTGGTTGGCTAGAAGTAGTAGAGGAGCAAGGATCCATTTTTTAAAAATTTCAAAAATCTACGAATTAATTCTAAAAGAAATTAAACGTGTATCTCAACCTTGTAAGCTGATAAGAGAGTTTGAGAATTGAAAATTGAGATACAGAGGGAGAGGAGATTGATCTTGATTTTTGAATTTACTTGAGAATTGACTCTTGAATCTTGATCTTGAAGACTTGAACTTGAGGGAGCATGATCTTGATTCTTGGATTTACTTGTTGCTTGAGAATATGAGTGCTTGATCTTTTTTTCCCCTTGTTGTGTAAGATTTTTTAATAGAGAGTTAGGGAGATGAGAGTTGTGTTAAAAATTGAAATTGAAATAGGATGTGGAGGAATTTATAGGGATAGAAGAGAGAGTTTTGCAAAAAAAAAAATTACGAAGAACCCCCAATAGCTATGTTAAGAATTGAGGGGTTTCTTTTGCAATTTTTTTTGCAAAAGACCCCCCAAATGCTACAATATTCGTTGGGAGGTTTGCAAAAAATATTTGCAAACTCCCCTCAATATTGGCCTGCAACAGATCTTATAGCCATTGTAGGTGGGCTTTGCCAGTCGGCACGTGCCTTGCGTCATGTCGGCACATATCGATAGGCCTGGGCACAGCCCACGTGCTCTCCCTATGCCTCCCTAGCTCGACTGAGACCTGCTGGGCCATGTGCTTGGCATGTACCGGGCCAGGCGGCTTGTCTAGCCATGTTGGGCCATGTTGCTCGCATGTATCGGACCGGACATATCGACGGGCTGCCCAATCTTTTTGCCAGCTCTAGAAATATCTAACTAAGCTTGAATAGTAGCTTAATAGTCACCAGCTCATGCGTTCAACTGTGTAACAGTAATAATTAATAGTGTTAAAAATATTTCTTTTTCCTGATATCTTTTCCTTGGGTACATATTATATCAAACGAAATGCAGGATAGTATCTATACTACATCGGTGTTCGGAATCGACATATCTACTTTGTGGAGGATCGACATATCTACTTTGTGGAGGAGAGAGCAAATGTACGTAACAATGCTAAAAAGCTGACACCCCTAAAGCAAGTTTTGAGTGACTATAGATTACCATGGAATATGAAATTTGTTCTGTATGTACTGTTGTTGCAAATTTGCAATACTTAGCAATAGTAACAGAGTAGCATGTTTAGATGTTAAAAATTGAATAGCATGCTGCTTGCAAAATAAATAAATAAATAAAATAAAGATTATTAGAGTTGTATGGGCATCAATTAGAGCTAAAAAAACTCGTGATCAACAAACAAATTTAAGTTCAACAAATTTGAACATCCTCCTATAACAATTTGGGCCTCTCATGGACCGTATGAAGATTGTTGGATGATGAGAACATTTATTTGTTCAAAGAAAATATTGATATACTGTACCATCAAGCCGCTTAAAAAGATATTCATAGCTTCGAATAAATAGTTTTTTGCAAAGAAAGAGTTCTGACAGATATTACGATACATAGCATGTGTCATATTAAGGAAATATATTTATGGAAAAGCTTGTTTTTAAAGATATGTTTGGTTTGAAGGAAAATAAAGGAAAAGAAAGATAATAAGAATGAAAGTTAGTTTTGATTACTTGGTTTAGAAGAAAATTTAGATGAAAGTAAAGTACAAAGAAAGTAAGAGAAAATAAATTATAAAATTTTCACTCTATTTTTCACTATTCTAGAGAAAATTCTTGACTTCTATTTTTTATTTTTTATTTTGTAGGGGAGTGGATGGAGTTTGGAGAAAGTTTTTTTTCTTTATTTTTTACTTTTATTTTTTTGTTTTTTTGTTTTTTAGTTTCTTTCCATACCAAACAATAAAAAGTATTTCTTCTCTTTTTCCTTTTCTTCTTTTTCACTTTCCCTTTCCATTTCTTTTCTTTTCTTTCTTTTCTTTTCTTTCAAACCAAACATAGCCTAAGGCTCTAGTTGCTTTGAGGGGAAATGAAGGATAAGAAAGAAAGAAAAGAAAATATTTTCTATTGTTTGGTTTGTGAGAAAATTTAAAAGAAAATAAAATTGAAAAGAAACTATTTCCTTACTAACCAAAAATCAAGAGAAAACAGTTTCTATATGCTTTTCTTTTCTTTTCTCTTTCTCTTTCTCTTTCTTTGTTTCCTTCCATTTTCTTTCAAACTAAACACACCCTAAGAGTTAGATGTTAGATACCATGCAAAAATTACATAATAGAGCTTTATGTCAAATCATCAAGAAATTATATATAAAATATGCGGAAGCGTACCTGAATCCATATCAAATGATCACGTTGTAGAGCCGTGCGATTGGCCTCCAGATCTACACATTTTACTAAGAGAACCCTTTTAACTTTTCTCTCTGGTTTCTCTCTGTCGATGGGAAACAGAAAAGAATCAAAGTCACGTATGCTATGGGGACCATAACTGCTTTTTTATAGACAAATCTGTCTATTGGTATTTCTAATTTAGCCCATCATAAAATCAAAAATTACCCATTAGATTTCTATACATAAAAGGCCCACACCCTATTAGATACATTAAAGCCCAACTTAATTAGATCACTTTTAATTGGGTCTAACCATATTAGATAGTTTACAGTACATGATTATTTCACATATATGGGCCAATGTTGGAAATGATCCAGCAATCTCCCACTTGGGCCATTTATGTAACCTTATAATCATATTTTGCATAATTACCGAATGAGCTCAACTTTACTGTCATTTCCGAAATGTTTATGTAACCAATCCGGTCCATCAACCATACTAACATAGGATCAAAACGGCTTTTGTTACAGTAACCGTAACTCAACCCATCAATGATCACGTATATCAATACAACTGAATGACATGGATCATGATGTAGATGTGTAGCATGGAAATTTCATATAAAATGATCTTAACATGCCTATTTCCAATTGGTCCACTCTTAAACCTTATTGAAATCAAACAACATAATAATTCAGAGTGTGAATAAAACAAAACCTTATTTCTGCAGAAAATAACCTTAATACCATAAACTGAAATAACTGAAATATGTATATATCATAAAAATATCTTATAATACAAACTCCTACTAAAACTAAATATCATCAATAGACTCCCACTAAAATTGAATATAATAGCATCTTATAATACAAACTCCTACTAAAATTGAATATCATCAATAGACACGACACCCATACAAGCAGTATGCTCATAAAATACTTTGGGTGGCAGTCCCTTAGTAAGCGGATTCGCAATCATGGAGTTTGTTCCTATGTGCTCTATAGACAATTGTCCACTCTGAACTCTTTCTTTCACAGCCAGGAACTTGATGTCTATATGCTTTGACTTCGTCGAGCTCCTGTTGTTGTTGGAATATAGAACTACTGACTTATTATCATAAAATAACTTGAGTGACATATCAATAGAGTCCACTATGCGCAGCCCCGTGACAAAATTTTGCGGCCATATCCCATGATTTGATGCCTCATAACATGCTATAAACTCAGCTGCCATAGTAGAAGAGGCTATAGAGACTATTTAGCACTCTTCCAAGAGACAGCTCCTCCAGCTAAAAGATAGATGTAACCCGATATGGATTTCATACTATCTTGGCATCCAGTAAAATCAGAGTCAGTATACCCAATGATCTCAATCTGATCTGACCTCCGATACATTTGTATGTAATCCTTTGCTCTCTGTAAGTATCGCAAAACCCTTTTGGCTGCTTTCCAATAGTCTGCTCCTGGATTGCTTAAATACCTGCCCAACATCCCTATAACGTATGCAATATCTGGACGCGTACAAAACTGAGCATACATTAGACTCCCCACTGCTGAGGTATAGGGAATCTTCTGCATTTTTTTTCTTCAAAATCATTCTTAGGGCACTGATTGAGACTAAACCTGTCGCCCTTAGCCACAGGGGTATCACCTGATTTACAATCTTGCATGCCATATCTTTTGAGAACATTTTCGATATAGCTTTTTTGTGATAATCCAAGAATGCATCGAGAGCGATCTCGGTGTATCTGAATCCCCAATACAAAAGAGGCGTCACCAAGATCCTTTATCTCAAAATGCTTAGTTAGAAATCTCTTGGTTTCGTGTAATATGCCTATATCATTGTTGGCAAGCAAAATGTCATCAACATATAATACTAAGAAAATATGTTTCTCCCACAGAACTTATGGTATACACAGTCATCGACCAAGTTCACCTCAAAACCGAATGAGATGATCACTTGATGAAACTTGAAATATCATTGTCGAGATGCTTGGTTGAGCCCATAGATGGATTTCTTAAGTTTGCAAACCATACGCTTTGAGTCTCCCGACACAATTTTCTGGCAGGACCATATAGATCGTCTCGTTAATGTCACTATTAAGAAATGTTGTTTTGGCATCCATCTGATGTAACTCAAGATAGAAATGCATCACTAATGCCATTATAATTCTGAAAGAGTCTTTTAAAGAAATCGTAGAAAATGTCTCTTTATAGTCGATGCCTTCTTCTGCGTAAAGCCCTTTGCGACAAGACGAGCTCTATATCTTTCCACGTCGCCTTTTGAATCCATTTTGGTCTTAAGATCCATTTGCAACCAATAGGTTTCGCTCCTTCTGGCAATGGGATAAGATCCCACACGTCATTGTCCTTCATGGACTTTGTCTCCTCATTCATAGCATCTATCCACTTTTGAGAGTTAGAACTTTCGATGGCTTGACAGAAGTTGATCGGGTCATCTTCCATCACTCCAACATCTACCTCATGTTCTTGGAGAAATATAATGTAATCATTTGACAATGCACTTCTCCTCTCTCGAGTGGATCTCCTTAATGGCATAGGTTCTTGAGGTACAAGAGTTTATTCTTGTGGAATAATTTCTTGAATGGGAGGTTGTTCGACATTGTCTTGACCTATTGTGTCTTGAATAAGGTCAGGAATGGAATCCTGATCAATGCCAATCACACATGTGGAAATATCAACACATTCCTCTTCAAATACAAAGTCCCTGTCTGTATCTCCTCCCTCAAACTCGACATCCACAAAGAACCGGGCATTTTCCGTCTCGAAAATCAACCTAATCATGGGATCATAAAACTTGTACCCCTTGGATCTTTCAGAGTATCCAACGAAATAGCAACTAACCGTTCTTGAGTCCAGTTTCCTTTCATTTGGCCTATAAGGCCTTGCCTCAGCTGGCATCCCAAAACGTGTAAGTGCTTAAGACTGGCTTCTTACCTGTCCATAACTCATAAGGGGTTTTGGTAGTCGTTTTATTTGGAACTCTGTTAAGGATACATACTACAATTCTAAGTGCTTCTCCCCAGAGTGATTTAGGCAACGTAGAATGACTAATCATACTCCTCACCATGTCCTTGAGCATTCTGTTTCGTCTTTCAGCAACACCATTCATAGTGGGCGAACCCAGCATAGTGTACTGTGGGACAATACCGCATTTCTCTAGGAATTTAACAAAAGGTCCTGGACGTTGTTCACCTGAACCATCATATCTGCCATAGTATTCACCACCATGGTCAGACCTGACGCTTTTGATCCTTTTACTGAGTTGGTTCTCAACTTCAGCCTTAGCCTTATAATTTTTGAACACTTCCAGTGATTGTACATTTTCATGAATGAGATATAGATAGCCATATCTAGAGAAATCGTTTATAAACGAGATAAAGTATTGTTGACCATTCCACGCAACAGTAGGAAATGGCCCACAAATATCCGTATGAATAAGTTCTAAGATGTCCAGAATCCTGTTGGCTTCAAATCTCTATTGTTGGTTTGTTTTCCCTTTATACAGTTAACACAAACATCAAAGTCTGTGAAATCTAAGGGATCAAAAATTTCGTCTGACACAAGTCTCTCAATTCTCCGTCTGGAGATGTGACATAATCTCTTGTGCCATAACGCAGCCGAATTCTCATTGGTTAATTTTCTCTTTACACCTCGAGTACTTAAATACAGAGATTCATTAAATGAAGCTATTGTATTAATTGAATATAGATTTATCGTAACTTAATAAAAAAAACCGGATCCAACCAAATTTGAATCATGAAACAAACTAAATTTTCCATTTCCAAATGAACAAGAAAAACCAAATTTGTCCAAAGCAGAAACAGAAATCAAATTCCGTCTAAAAGACGGTGCAACAAATGTCTCATCAAGATCCAAATAAAATCCAGTCTTTAACAATAATCTAAACTTTCTAATTGCCTCAACTTGAATCTTCTTGCCATCACCCACATAGATATATCTTTCAATATCATTTGGTTTTTGGCAACTCAGGCAACCTTGCATAGACACACTGATGTGAGTGGTTGCACCAGAATCTATCCACCATGTGTGTACAGGTACCGAAGTTAAATTAACCTCGGAACAAATCAAATTAAGAAGCATATGTTTCTTAGCATGCCAAGCGTGATAGTTACTGCAATGCTTCTTTATATGCCCTTCAACTCCACAGAAAAAACAACCAGTACCTTCCGATTAAATCGGTTTCTTTTGTTGTTTCTTCTAAGGTGTTGTATCTGCAGCTTCCTTATCCTTTTTCCTCTTTTGTTTTCCCTTGTTATTAGAGGTTGAGGCTAAGTGAGCACTCTCTGTCTTTTTCAACTTTAGCCTATCCTCCTTTTGAACACAGTGTGAGATGAGTTCATTCAGAGACCAAGTCTCTTTCTGACAATTATAGCTCACCTTAAACTGGTTGAACTGAGTAGGGAGAGATATCAGAACCAGATGCACTAGCAAGTCCTCAGAGAGTTCAACCTTAAATACTTTCAGCTTTGAAGCCAGATGAGACATCTCCATGATGTACTCCCTAATATTGTCTTTGCCTTTATACCTCATTGAAATAAGATTTATCAAGAGCGTACCAATTTTAGCCTTTTCGTTCTTGACAAACCTCTTTTCAATATCCGCAAGGAATTCCTTAGCCGTAGTAATCTTTTCAGATATTGTACCCCTGAATACTTCTGGAATGGCTTTCTTCATGATCATTAGACACATGCGATTTGACTTCTCCTACCTCTCAATGTCCCTCTTTTGTTCAGAGGAACTTTCAGTAATGAGAGTGCAGAAGGAGGAGATCTTAACGCAAGATCGAGATCCATGACTCCGAGAACAATTAAAAGATTCTCTTGCCATGACTTGAAGTTAGAGCCATTTAGCATAGGAATTGAATTGATGTTGGCACTAATATTAGCAGGATTTTGTAAAGCTGAATCCAGAGAACAATGAACAAAAATAACAAGCTCGCATTAGTTCATTAACCAAATAATAATAATAATTTCAAATAAATGTAAACCCCATCTCAAGATATCGGGATTCCATTAATATTTTATCTTTGGACAATAATATTAACTTCTGAGTGATATCTTAGTGTAGTAACCAAATACTGATGATAAATAACATATCAAACAATAAATCTTCTTTTAGGTGGATTCATTGTTCACATATAAACCAAATAATCACCACGCATTTATTATCACAGGTACACATGCAATTCTATTAAATATTAACCTTTCTTTGGGCTAATTAATATTCATATAAGTTACATGCACATAACTTTTTATATTTCAAAATAAAATCAATTTCAACAAGAGAGGTTATTTTGGCAACATGTTGCTTCAATCAATCTATCTCAAAATATATATCCAAAATATAAATATTTGAAATTAAAATTATACCGAATCGATCCTTAAAAATTGTCAAAAAAAATGACCTTAAGAGAAAATTCTTTATGTGTATACATATTTTTAAAACAAACCCAAACACAAAATAAAATCTTAATAGCCTTTAAAAAAAATTTATGGTTTCCTTAGGTTGAGAGGCGGCTGATATAACTACTTCTCCATCTGTATCTAGGATGATACATAATAAGAATTAAACTAAAAAAATCTACAAACAAAGCAATGACCAGATTAACAGAATACCATATCAAAAAAAAAATTAAATAGTAATCCGATGAACAGTAATCCGATTTTTTTTATGATTCAACATAAAGGGGCTCTGATACCAATTGTTAATTACATAATAGATTTTTATGTCAAATCACTAAGACATTATATATAAAATATG
Organism: Dracaena cambodiana; assembly: GCA_036321105.1. Classification (NCBI taxonomy): domain Eukaryota; kingdom Viridiplantae; phylum Streptophyta; class Magnoliopsida; order Asparagales; family Asparagaceae; genus Dracaena; species Dracaena cambodiana. The sequence continues at coordinate 19,781,743 of JAYEPQ010000017.1, forward strand.
CGGAACCGTATCTGAATCCATATCAAATTATCACGTTGTAGAGCCGTGCGATTGACCTTCCAGATCTATATGTTTTCCTAAGAGAACCCTTTTAACTTTTCTCTCTAGTTTCTCTCTGTCGATAGGAAACAGAAAAGAATCAAAATCACGTGTGATCTGGGGACCATAACCGCCTTTTTATAGATAAATCTGTCTATTGGTATTTCTAATTTAGCCCATCATAAAATCAGAAATTACACATTAGTTTCTACATATAAAAGGCCCACACCCTATTAGATATATTAAAACTCAACTTAATTAGATCACTTTTAATTGTGTCCAACCATATTAGACAGTTTACAATACATAATTATTTCACATATATAGACCAATGTTGGATAATGATCCAATATTAGAAACATACTGAAAATTAAAGTTAAGAATAGCACTTGTATTAAATAGATACTAAGAATATATGCACCAAAAAGCACAATCAAAAGCAAAAATTTCCTTTATCTTCTTCTCTGTTATTTTTACTATAGTTTCATTTTTTTTTCTCTTTTCTTTCTTTTTTTCCCAACGTGAGGGAAATGGAAAAGAGGGGATAGGTTGTTGGGTAGGTAACATGATTTGTTGACTATGATTTGACGGCTGGGAATTTTGAAACTCAGAAGCAAACCATTTTTATTATTTTTGTTAAATTTAAATGATAAGATGTATAAAGAAATAATATTATATCTAATATAAATATGTCATAAGCAAGTTAAATATTAAAAAAATAATTAGCAGATATTGTGAGGTTAGGATGGGTGTTATATTTTCTAGCAGAGTATTTGGTCCCCGAATCTTCCAAATTCTATTAAAACATCCTCGATTAGATTGTTGAAGCCAATCTTATTATTGAAGAACAAGTTTGCCACTATTTTCTGATGATGTAGTTAGAAAAATTACAACTAGAGTGGTGTGATCCTTGTCTCTTCACAAAAGCATGTGCTTCCTCGCGGATATTCGCTCACTCAATTGTGTTCCAATAGTGTGGCAGAGTAAAAGTTCATCAGCTTCCAAATTGCTAGACAATTGCGAGTACAATGCGATAAGGCTATGTCGACTCCAAACACATTGTTAATCAAATAAAAGGGGAGTATAAGGTTAAAATATAAGGATCTTTTACGTTACCACCAAGCTACAATCAAGTTAGCCAGTATATTTGAAGAATTGTATATTGATCATGAACTGCGCCACCAAAATGTTCAAGAAGGTGCTATAGTTTTGCTTGCAGCCACGTCAGCATTACCAACCATGCCAAGCAAGCATATCATCATACATAATCGTAAACTCATTTGCCTCAAAATAGTGTTACAAGCAAATAAAGTGTATAAGTCTGGAAAGATGTTTGAGCCTCAAGATTGATACTTCACTTTTGTTGACTATGTGTTATAGGATATGCTACAAGATCATCGTAAGGAAGCTGCATTAATGAAGAGGAACATGCCCAAATTATATTATGACTCAATCTTACAAAGTTTGTATTGCAAATCATGCAATGAAATAATTCACTTTGTTATCTTTCGTGAAAATAGGCATATGAAACGTTCAAAGAAGCTTATAATGGAATCTGTGCGCCCACCACTGAAGACAAAAATCTAGGGCCGATTACAAAGATTCGGCTACTACTGGCCAAAAATGATAAAGGATGCTATTGCATATCAAGACATTTCCATTTGTAATGTCATTCTACTATTGTAATTATTTATTTCTTTGTAAGTTTTCAACAAGTTGTAAATGGAGCTTCTAATAGAGATGAATTGTAATATCCAAAAAGTCGTGCTATCTGTATTCTTCGTTTGAAGTCTATCATGCCAAATTAAAATAGGAGTCAATTTGGATACCGAAATAATTTTTAGTGAGTGTAATTTTAAATTTATAAGTCCAAATGATATTCGGTCTTCTTGGTTATAGTTTTTCTAATATTGATGACTTTTAGAAATTTTCTTGGAATTTCTTAAAAAAATTCAAAGTTTGCTAATTATAAAATATTAAATTATTCTTGTAATAATATCTACAATTTATATCTCACATTCGAAAAATCAAAATAACATACGAATAGTTTTTTAGTGTTCTCTCAGTGACCTCCATGTTTTGCATTAACTTGGAAAAGTTTAGAGATTGTCAAATGGAGGCATAATCGGAAAAAAAATAAAATCAAATAATTTTTGCTTATCATACTAAGTGGATAGGCTCATTCAATCACCATCATAGTCAAGGCAGTTGCCTGTGTGAGGAATCATCATATTAAGGCTTAAAATGAGAAGCTAACTTGTAGGAGAAACTAAGAATAAGAAAATAATAATAATAATAATAATAATAATAGGAATAATATATTAATAAATAAATATAAACCCACCACCATTACTATGGCAGTTGTTTTCAGACTAATCAAAACCAAGATAACTTAAGTTGCATCGGCTTGAGGAAAAAGCTAAAGAAATATATATAGGGATTACTGTATGTGAGCCATCAGCTCAAGAAAAATTACGTGAGCTAGCGGTAAAATTAGAATGATCCAATGATTTTTCTTCAATTTTTTTAAATTACTATCTCTACTTTCTTAATTTATTTCAGATTAAATTTCATAAATTTTGGAGTTAATTTACCATTTTATCAAGTGCATAAAAAATGTTATATTCATTGAAAATTGTTAATTTTGTGTTAATTTGATGACTGACCAAATCAAAACTAAAATAAAAAAAGGGTATGATTGAACTCTTAGGGGGTCGAGATCATAATTCAAAAGAATTTTTTTTAAAAAAGATTATTAGAGATAGTGGAAATGAACTACAGCTCAGTTAACTTGCGTGAGTTGTCAGCTCATTTCCACTATATGTATCCACACACACACACACACACACACACACATATATAGAGAAATGAAAATGAGCTGACAGCTCATATAAGTTACCTGAGCTGCAGTTCATTTTCACTATCTGCAATAATCTTTTTTAAAAATTTCTTTTGGATTATGATCTCGACCCCCTAGGATTCATCATACCCAATTTTTTTGGTTTTAATTTTGATTTGGTCCTCCATCAAGTTAACGCAAAGTTAACGGTTTTCAATGGATACAACATTTTGCATTTTGTATGCACTTGATTAAATGGTAAATAAATTCTAAAATTTATGAAATTTAATCTGAAAGAATTTAAGAAGGTAAAGATAGTAATTGTAAAGAAAAATTAATGAAAAATCATTGGATTAATATAATTTTTCAGCTATCTTACGTAACTTTTCCTGAACTGATGGTTCACCTACAGTAATCACACACACGCATATATATAACAGATAAGGACATACACCAAACCCTTTTTTCTCTGACACCCATCACTTATCCCCCAAAATCCTTTTGCACACTCCGACGGAAACCTTCCCCTCCCTATCTTTCTATTTTTGATTTTATTTCCATTCCTCTCTAGTCAAAAATACAGAAGAATACTCATAGGAACAAGAAAGGTCCCAGGGCTAAGGGTAAGATCAATAACTGGGAAAAGTATTGTAAGGTAAGTAGTACGTCTTCCTAATATTGTGTTTCCAATTAGGGTATTGCTACCTTCATTTAAATATTAATTTGTGGATTGTTGCATTTAATGTTTGTCACACCAAATACATGATATTATTTATCTAAAATCTATCATTTAATGACATAAATATTTGGTTTGCTTCTTAGTTATGTAAACATCACATGAACATTTAAAACAAAATGTTTAAAATAGTTATCTACTTATTTAATTAAATAATTATGTGGCATTTTGATAGAAGAATTACTAACATTTGGCCTTGATTATTTAATTACCTAAATAGACTCATCCTTTATTAAATACTTTTCTTTAATTAAATAATCATGTGTTAAATAATTATGTGTCATATTTCGTGTCCAAGTAGAGTACCAACTCTCAAATATAATTGAACCCGACAACATAGCATGATCGAATACTTAATACGCGAAGGGCATGATCATTCGTAGAAACATAATGACAAGGTTTATATATCCTGATTATTTGGAAATAGAGTATCTTTGAGATACGTGTATACATGATCCTAAGTTAGATTGATTCTTGTACTCTAGCTTTTTGTAATAGCAAACATGTATACGGTTTTACATAATATATCCTGATGCTTCTACTGATTCATGTATATAGATTAGTTTGGAGATGAGGAGAAGCTATATGCTGGATAAGAGTTATGCTGTATAAAAATTAGTATAATGTTAAGATCAAAAATCTTTTACTACAGTTGTTTGGGTGATACTGGATTACTATGTGATGATTAGTATCCAATATGATATATCTACTACTATAATACAGTACGAGATGCGAATGATAATACCTAGCGCTATGGTATAGTTTAGCACTATGTGATGGATGCCGAGTCCTGGATATGTACGAACATTTATATAATAATAGAGAATAATGCTATTTTATCTATTAGTATAGTTTCTACAACTAATTTGGATGATGAATAGGACAATTAGAATACATGATCAAGATACACATGATATGCTTATTTATTCATACTTGGTTACATGCTTAATTTATATACTCTCAACCAACATGACAGCATGCCCATGTGCATTGATACTCCAAGTACTATGATAGTGCATATATTTCTCTTTTTTATATGCTACCTGCTAGGTTTGATCCTCGAATTTTGAGCCTAGGTTTTGAGGAAGCTGAAGAAGAACCTGCATTGATCATAGATCCTTACTTCGTTAACCAAACAGAATGACTATAAGAGATGGATATAGACTCATGATCTTATATATGGTGTTCATATTTTTTTTGTAGGGCAATGTTCCTTATTTTGATTCTTGTTGTATATATCTAGAACTGTACGTTTTTTTTTATGTAATCAACTTTATGTGTTACAAATGCAAACTTCAGTTATAGACATATTATTTATTTACGTATTATGGAAGTAGTTGCGGTTATTTTAAGATCTCATGCCTGTAGGATAATGTAGTGCAGATTTATGTAGCGGTTCCCATTTTGGAAAGTAACTGAAAAATATAGGCATTACAGAATTATAAAATTTTCTAGAGAATATTCCTCTACACTTGACGCTTTATTTAATGATCCAAGCCAACATTGTTGAATCCCCCCATGGTCACTCTTGAACATTATTGAAACTTCCTTGAAGCTTCAAACAAAACACTATTAAAGTTAGCAACGAGGGAAAGTTATCCTTGTCAAGTGGTCCCATATTTCGACTCTAATAAAAGAAGGAATCTATCGAGAAAAGTGTATTAAAGTCCTACTATCAGGTAGGATCGGACTGGACTTGGGCTCGTTGACTTACGAGAAAGTTCATTTAGAAAAGCGGAGGATACCATGCATAATGAGAAAGTGGTGGAAATTTTCCATTTCCTTCGTGTAATTTACTCTCAGAAAGAGATACTCGTTTCATATTAGAACTGTCTATATGGGTACATTAACTTCTACCCTCGTAAAATGAAGCAAACTATTAGATATCAACACGCAAAATAAACTTAGCAAAAAAAAGAAAAAAAAAACATATGCTTCATCTTATCTTAGAAAAAAAAAAAAAAAAAACCATATGCAAAATAAACTTGATGTGGTTTTCCTAGAAATATATCCCAGACTTGCTGGTTCTTTTTATGATAAAAAAGTTCGAAAAATAAGTCCTGATCTTATTTTCTAAGCCTGCAAAGGATTAAGTGGGCGATGTCACCCAAGCTAATTAGCCTGATCATAATGTGCACAACCATATACTATGCTTTATCTAATGAGTTAGCTAAGTGGTTCAGATTTAGATTTGATCTGATCCGATTGATCTACTTTTTCGATTGGATATGCTAGTTAGTCGTGCATATGCACAGCCACATTCCCTTCTCCCCCCTCTCTCTGCATGCACAGTTGTACATATATACATATGAGATATAATATGTAGAAGATTAATTGTTGAAGCATTCATGGTTAGGATTTTTTCAAATAGATAAATAGTTTAGTGTAATATTGAGTAATATTAAAACAGAATGTACATGGGCTATTTTTTTAATGATGGTCTCAATTATAACCCAATCAGCTCATGGGAGGTCTTATAAAATTTTTATAATTATTTTCATATATTATCGAATTTTAGATTTGGAGAAAGTCATATCCTCATCCTCATTCTCTTTATTTAGATTTATAAATTCTATTTTTAACCTATATCTCCTTTGGATATTTGAAATTGAGTTTCAAACTCCAGTTTTGAAACATTATATCCATACTAAACGTAAGTCAACTAGAGAGAGGGGGACGCACACACGAACAAATTTCACTTTTGTAAAATCTAAATGAAACCTGAATTTTCACAAAATCTGTAACCAAGCTGGCTTAAACGCCATTAGGACTATGACACACACACACGAACAAATTTCACTTTTGTAAAATCTAAATGAAACCTGAATTTTCATAAAATCTGTAACCAAGCCGGCTTAAGCGCCATTAGGACTATGACCGCACACACGAACAAATTTCACAAATTTCACGTTTGTAAAATCTAAATGAAACCTGAAACATTAGGACTATGACGCACACACGAACAAATTTCACGTTTGTAAAATCTAAATGAAACCTGAATTTTCATAAAATCTGTAACCAAGCCGGCTTAAGCGCCATTAGGACTATGACGCACACACGAACAAATTTCACTTTTGTAAAATCTAAATAAAAACTGAATTTTTATAAAATCTGTACCCAAGCCGGCTTAAGCTTAGGACAATTAGGTTTTGGAAGGCAAGCAGTGTGTGCCTGGTTCGACTCGGCGCTGCTCGGGGCTCGAATAGGGATGACAAGAACCCGAACCCGGAAGATTCCGCTAGTTGTCTTACGTGGAAGACTCTGATTGGACGGCACACGCGTCTGCGTTTCCATCACCTTCCTTGCGCACAGTTGGAATAAAATACCAAAGCCATGGTCGAAACCCTAGATCGTCTGACGTTTCCACCATCTTCCTTGTGGAGTGAAGAGAGAGGAAGAGAGGAGAGAATAAGAAAGAGATGCTGTTGGGGTTCGGCTTTTGGCTTCTCCTTTTCCTTTCCTGCTTGGGCTATCCCGTAGGAGCCCTCTACTCGCCCTCATCTCCTGTCATCCAATTGAATCCCTCCAATTTTAACTCGAAGGTACTTAGATCTCTCCGTTCGTCGTAGATCTCTCTCATCCGATTAGCCGATGATAATGCCTACTAATATGAAAAATGGCATAGCAGGTGCTCAACTCCAAAGGGTTGGTTCTAGTGGAGTTTTTCGCACCATGGTGCGGGCATTGCCAAGCTCTGACGCCCACATGGGAGAAAGCCGCCACTGTGCTGAAAGGAGTCGTCACTGTCGCCGCCCTCGATGCTGATGCCCACAAGTCTCTTGCTCAGGTTTGCTTTGATTTCCTTGATTTTCCATTGGATTTACTTACATAATTACGCAGCAACTGGTTAAATATGTCTTGTTCTATTGCAAAGTGATTTCAATCAAAAGGGACTGGAAATTGCAAATTCAAACCATCTTTGTTGTCAAGTTGTGGAACAACATGGAATTGTGTCCGGTCATTTTCATATTTTTGGATACTGCTATGGATATTTGGATGAGGTTTTAGCAACTAATTTTGAAAAAGAAAGTCTCCTGCATTTTGATGTCTATCAAGACATGTTTAGTTTCGAGTAAGGGGACAAGAGCTTGGAGTAATATATTGAAGGATATGATTGAAGAGGTGAATCAATACCAAATTCTTATTTACTATATCCTGACTCTCAAGCGGCAACTTTAGGAATTGTATGTCAATCTATTCCTATCAAGATTGAATCCAACTATGAAGCCATCTAGTGGATAACTACTTGCTTGTGAGGGGGGATATCCTAGCCCTTCACAATGTATGCTCTAGGCTGTTTCATGCTGATGATTCTTTATTTGCTACGTCTGTCAATAGTATGACTATGGTGAGTTCTGCATCTCGCTCTTTTGCTAGTAGAGGAACTGTAAGATGACATTACCATCCTACTTGTGATTGTGGTAGTTGTGGCTTTTTCTTGGTGAATCATGATTCTCCCTTCATTGTTAGTTAGCAAACCTTATTTTAGATAAATGCTGGGATTTTCATGCAAGCTGGTACAAGTTACACCTGTTCAGTTTGCCTTTCTACTCGATGGACCTAGCTCATCGAAGATTTATCAACTTCATCTACTGCATAAGAAATTTCTATTGGATTACAATTATGTTACAGTTAGGTTTAGAATAACTCCCTACTAAAGATGTAGTACCTCAGTCATTGATACTCTTGCTAATTCGGGTATATTTTGTGCAACCAATTCATCACCCACTTTTAGATAAATGACTCTAGTGCTTCCGCTCATGACCAGTAAAATCCTTTTTGTTCTCTCACTCCAATTCAACTACTATATTGTCTATTACCTTTGTATATGATAGTTCTAGATATATCATTGGCAATGACACTGTTTATCCTACATCTGTAGTTCTTTTAATGTTCATCACATTCATGGAGTTCCTTTTAATCTACTATACATGATTCACTTGTCGAAATTCATAAACTATTCTGTAACGTCTCCTTTCTAGTATATTTCTTGACCTTCAGGAAAGGAAAGTGATTGGTGGGCGTGTATTAGCATGATGAACTGCACTACTTTCAATGGAGGATAATTCTTTTGTGGATACTACAACAATTGTGTTTGAGGTTTCTCCTAGCCAATAGCATTAGTAGTCAATCATGATCTATTAGGTCAATAAATAAATTATTTCCCTTAAGTAACTTTCTATGATTCTATCTAAGTCGGAGTTTGCAATTTGTCAGGAAAGTATTATATGTCAACTTTTGTTCCTAGGGTTAAGCAATTCCTCATTTGAAGTTATTTTTGCAGGTGTCATGCTCATGTCAAAACAAACTCGCTTTTAGATATCTATATCTCTTATTGACAATTTTACTAGAATGATGGACTTTTTATAGAAAATCAATCAGAACTTCTCTCAATGTTTAAATTATTTCTTAATGAAATTAAGAATCAGCCTGCTCCTATTAAAGTTATTAGATCTGATAATGCAGTGAAATACATGCAACAAGAGTTTTTTATTCACTTAGTATCATTTGTCAAGCTTTTTGTGCTCATACACCAGAATAAAATGGTGTTGCAGAGTGCAAGAATAATTATTTGCTTTATGTTGCATGATCCGTCATGAATCATATGCATGTTTCAAAACATTTCTAAGTTAATGTGCTATTTGATTAGTCTTATTCTCTGATTGATGAAGTTTGTTTTTCTGTTCAAGCATAAAAAATTATTTGACTTGCCACCTAAAGGTTTAGTTACTTAATGTTTTGTCCATGTGGTAGGAAAAGACATGAAGTTTGAATCTAGAGGTGTCAAATGTGTTTCTTGGTTATCCACATGCCTAAAAGGGTTATCTTTCATATAACCCTACTACTAGAGAATATATTTTCTGCTGATATGACGTTTTTTGAGAATACACCATACTTTTGACTTAAACAATTTCATATCATGTATATGATGCATCATTGAAGCTAATTAGGGTTTGTGGGAGAGAAATTATGGCTTTTTATACGTGAAATTGGGGATTTTGTGGATATGGGAAAGAATAATCAGGCCTCAACACCTAGGTGAATCCATACCTACTTTCAAGAAATTCTCGAAGAAAGATTTTAAACCCAAGCAAATTGTTAGGAATAAATTTTGATAATTTTCATTAGTCCAAATTCTTACTTTACATGGCTTATTAATAGGAAGCCAGTCACGTGCACCTCACGTGCATCTGAAAAAATCCCTAGCAATACTGATCAAATCAAAACAAGAGCTTTCAACAAATTTAGGTCTTAATTTGTCCTAACAACAAAATCATAATAGAAACATCTTTATTTGTTTTCATTAATTCTTTCCAGCTTGAAAACATGAATTCTAGTGAATGTCGAAGGTGATATGCAGTAAATTCGTGTTGAATTGTTGGACCTTGCAACCAAGTGCAATTTGAATTCGGTTGTCCATGCCAGCTACGAAATAACGTTGGTATTTGCCTTAGTAGTCGAAATAATCACGTCATCTAAAATATCTTCAATCTTGTCAAGACGATGCCTTTGCAGTGCAAGTGGTGTTCATGTACGAATAGGAAAAGGCTTGTTCTGAGATGTCGAGGAAGGCAAGTCGAAAATTATAGCTGGGTAATCAAAAGGAGCACGATACGAGATTAGATCCTTTATGTTAAAGACTGGGTTGATCCTGAGACTGTGGGGATTCGCAAGTTTATAATCATTTGAACCAAACTTCTTTACAATTATGTATGGACTCATATGTCTAGCATGAAGCTTCTTCAAAGTTCCTGCAGGGAACTTTTTGGATGCACTAATCATCACATCATTACCAACTGCAAAATCTTGCACTCACATAAATCTGCTGTAGACAGTTATTATAATTGCTCTTTGCTGATGAATATGATTTTGTGAATCATGCAAGTGCTATGCAAAGGATTCAGTTGAGACATTAGGCCTATCGCTTATTGGAAGGGGAAGATCTTTAGATTTTCGAGGTTTATAACCGGTGACCATCTTGAAAGGACTTATCTTGGTATACCTATTGACCGAATTATTATATGCAAACTCCACCATAGGTAAAACAATATGCCACAGTCAAATGCTCATCCACTAGGCGTCGAAGCAAATTTTCAAGACTACGATTGACTATCTCAGTCTGATCATCAGTCTGTGAATGGTAATCGTAATCGGTAGAAAACTTTAGAGTGCTATACTATTTTCTTTTAGAGAGCTTGTTAAAAATGACTCGTAAATTGAATATTTCTGTTAAAAACAATTATTTTAGGAAAACCGTATAAGCAGATTACCTCTCTACAAAACAGGTGTGCTACATTTGAAGCATCTGCAGTCTTGCTGTAGGAAATGAAATGTGCAATTTTAGATAACCTATCTACCACAGTCAATATAGAATTATGTTTTTTAAGTGTATGAGGGAGGCCTAAACTGAAGTCCATGTTGAGATGCTCCCAAGGTGCAAATAATACATGGGTAATAATTTATGAACTTGTGTTTTGCTTCCTACCTCTGGCAACGTAACAAATCTTACAATGTGACATCACTCGTGCAATAACACGCTTGAAGTTAGGCCAATAAAATCGATCCTCCATCAGGATGATGGTTTTGTAATGACCAAAGTGGCCAACGATCTCTCGCATATATCCTCCAAATCAAATGGCCATGCAAAGAACTGTAGGGAATGCATAGACGAGTGCTTCAAAACAAGAAACTATCAACAATGGTGAAACTCTCAACCGTGATATGTGGATCATGAGTCAATGAAATGTAGATGTCACAAAAATCTTGACAAGTAAGATACTCTTGAATGATATACTCTAAACCACACTTTTGCATTTATCGTATGTAAAGTGCAAGTTTCCTACTTAATGCATTAGCAATTTTATTTTCCAACTGGAACAGTGTTTGAGCATATAAGTGTGCTCCTGAATAAACTTAAGCTATTTGATATGTTAGTGCCTTACTCTGTTATGGGAATTAATATAACTAAAGGCTTGATATTCCAAGTAAAAAATTGACTCCTTAGCTAGCAAATAGTGATGCTAGCGATGCAAACTGCACTACTACATAAAACTTCCAACTGTAAATATCATAGAGTTGTTTTGTCTCATTCGACTCGCTAAGAAAGCGATGGAATGACTTTCTTGGCTCAACACACCATCTATACCTATATCGGATGTATCACACGCTACTTTAAAGACCTTCGAGAAGGTGAAGGATCGGGGCATTAGTCAACTTCTTAATTTTTTTGAAAGTTTTAGCAGTAAATTTAGTCTATTGGAACTTGCCTTTCTGAAGACAATCAGTAATCAAAGCCATGATGGTACTGATCCCTTTATAACAAACCTCCTATCACAAGTAGCGAGACTATGGAAACTCCCATCCTTATGGACTGTATGAGGAGTATGCCACTCTCGTATGGCTAACTTTGTGAGTATCAACTGCTACTTTGTCTTTAGAGATGATGAGCTCGAGGAATTGAGGATGCTAAAAGTACACTTTTTTTTTTCAAATTGACAAATAGTTTCTCCTTATGGAGTCCGTAAAACCTGTTTTAAGTGAGAAAGATGCTCTTTTTGGGTTCGACTAAAGACAAGGATATCGTCAAAATAGACAACAAACTTGTCTAAAAAAGACCCAATATCTGGATCATAACTTGCATAAATGTGTTAGGCATAACAGATAACCCAAAGGGTATGAACAGACACATTCCATCCTTAATATTGAAGACAATTTTCTACTCATCACTTTTGCAGGTACGGAGCTGATGATATCCACTACGAAAATCTATTTTCAAGAAGATATTAGATATGTTCAATAAGTCATCAAGTCTAAAAATGAGAAACCTATATTTGAGAATGCACGGCTGTCCATGCGCATCCTCAAGCTATCATCCTTCTTAAGGCGTTGTCGAAAACAACACAAGTGCTCAAACTCTTTCTAATAAAACTTTTATGTAATAATTCATTAACTTATCTCCTCAACTTAGCATGCTCAATAGTGTTCATTATATATTGAGGTAAATTGGACAAACTAAACCTCGACACAAAAATAATAGAATGCTGGATGTCTCTAAGGAGAGGTATTTCATTAGATAGCCCATCGGATATGATGTCACGAAAATCATTAAGAATCTGTTGAGCCTCAGGAGGACATTCGACAAATGTATTAAGAGACTCTCCTAGGGCAACTATCACATACACTTTTCCTATCTCTATACCTCTTGGGGGAATCGAGATGAGGGGGCTTCTTCGCATGTGGTTTGTGGCCTCTCCAGTCTTTTGACTCTCTACACTAGACTTGGATAGGTTTCAATACTATTCTTTCCTCATTAAACTTGAACTCATAAGTGTTTAACCTATCAAAACTGGTTACAGCCAAATCATACAATCATAGCCTACCAAGCAAAATATATGCAACATTCATTTTCAAAACATTGCACCAAAAACGGTTCTGGTAATTGGACATCTGAAAGACACTAGACAATTTTGGGTAATAGATTGAGTGGTCTTGTCAATGTAAGTAATATTGTATGGTTTTGGATGAGGTTTAATTTTGAGATCAATCTTCTCACTAGCTGTTTTAGAGAGAATATTGACATAGTTACCCACTTCAATCATCACCTTATGACTCTTGCACCCATATACAATATAAGTTTGGAAAATGCTAGATTTTTGCCAATCCTCGTTCTCGAAGTAGTGTAAAGACACCTGACAACATTTAAGTGAATACTGGAAACTTTCACGTCCATATCAGAACCACTAGTGTCTTCTATGGGCTCATAGATCTCTTTCTCAAACTCATAATCATCTTTCTAAGTTCTCTCAGCTAGTTAATTCTCAATTAGACATTGTAAAGCTATGCGACCATACATGTGACACCTGAAATACTCAACATTTTTGGTACCTTGCTTAGAGGACTTATCACTGAATTACCCGTAGGATCCTTAGTGGTTTGAGTGTTAGGTTCTGTATTATCCTCATATGGACATTTAGTCTACTCCCTGATTTTAGAAGTGAGCTTGTATTCAGTGGAAAGGTTAAGAGAGTGTTTTATATCTTCTGCTAACTGACAAGCCTGTGAAAGGGAATTTGCATTCCGAAAGTGAATGTGCATAGCTTGTATATCAGTTTGCAATTTGGAATGAAACCTCGGTATCGCTTGGTGTTGGTCTTTTCGTACCTCAGAACGAAGGGTCAAGTCATCAAATTAAGTCATAATCTTAGACTGACATGCTACCTTGCTGAAGAGTGTACAATTTGTCTAAAAGACGACTTCTAAATGTAGAGGGAAGCTATTTCTCCTTAGGTCTAGTTTTCATGTATCTGCGTCTTTATAGAATTTATGTACATCTCACACTCTCCACTGATGCCTAATAGATCTTAGCTGGCCTTACCACTAGCCAATACTAAAAAGTTCAAGGTCGTGGGCATTGTCAAATGTACGAGCATCTATCTTTATCCTACATGTAACATCATCATTATTGTGTTTGGATCTCTGAACACTCTCATCGTCTCTGTCTCTCATTGTGTCTCTCATTGTGAGTGTTCCTGTAAAGTCTTATCATGTGCTTTTAGGACCTGAGACGTTCCAACAATTCAATTCGTTGATCCATAGCTTTCATGCGCTGATTATTGTTCCATTTCCTTAATTATCATATTTTGTCATCCATATTGCTCGATTTCGGGGTACATAATTTACTGTTTTGAAGGAGTATCACTAAGTTAGGATACAAATGCAACCAAACAAGCAGATATATTGAATTCATAGACTCAATTTATACTATGTGCATTGTATGAACAAATAAAATTTCCTTTAGTAGAATGGAATGAAAAAGTGTCCTAAAAGGATTATGCAAGTAAGCAATAATTCAGCAAGTAATCATAGTAATGCTAATCAATAATAATACACAAGGTTCATAGAGGAATTGCAAATTTTGCTGAAAGAAATGAGTTAGTTTAGATATTACTTAAAGTTGAACACACTTTCATACTAGTGATGGGTTGTTCAAGTCTTGTAGATGTGCCTACTGTAGAGCTCTAGATTCTGTCACAAGTGATGAGGAATAACTCCGAAGTATAATGCTTTGAATTCGGCTTGAACTGGATTCCAAATGGCCTCTTAAAGCTGAAAATACCCTTAACAGGTCTGCTGCTATGCAAATGGGTCAAGTGCGGTTGGTTTTGGACTTGATATTGATTCTGCCGCTACTGATTGGGTAAGGTTGGGTTCTGTGGATTGATTTGGTGAATGGATCCGGTCAGGTTGATATCAAAATTAGAGTGGATCCTTTTTGTATGCGGGTTAGGTTGGATCTGAATCAAATCCAAATCAATTTCATCTCTAGCAAAATTGTGAACTACGAATGATTTAGACAACCGGAGAGATAGGTGGAAGGGGAAGACATTGAAGCTAAAGTCGCAAGATTTGACGTGCTCTACTCGGCAGTAGATGGCGGCACGACAGTCGGAGTGAAGGAGTCAGTTGTTTGAGTGAGGCTTCTAGACAAAGATGGAGTTGGAGTTGGTTCGGGAGGTGACCTCGGCGTGAGGCGACAGCCTGGGGCTTAAATTGCTGTGACAGAGATGGAGTTGTGGGTTTGAGCGATTTGGAAGGGGTTCTGTCGAAGGACATGACTAGATTTTGTCAAAGGGAGTCGGCTCATTGGCTCTGTGGTGGAAGCTGAGACACGTGGCGACGACGAGTGTTGTTAGGAGTTGTCTTTGGCTCGCCAGAGTTAGAATCGAGAAGGTGGATGATGGTGGTGATCAAAATTTGACTTATATGAATTTGTTAATTTTGTGAATTTGACGAGATGGATTTTTTTAACTTTTTTATTATGATGCTGGATGATGATGCTCGAAGTGGGATGATGCTCGAAGTGAGACAAGTGGTGATGACGAGTGTTGTTAAGATTTGTCTCTGGCTTTCAAGAGTTAGAATTGAGAAGGTGGATGATGGTGGTGATCAAAATTTGACTTATGTGACTATTACTTTTGCGATTTTGACGGAGGTGGAATTTGTTGAATTTTTTATTATGATGCTGGATGATGATCGAACTGGGATGGTGGTTGTTGAGAAGATGTTGACTCTCGAATTATTAATTAGTTAGATATCAATATGCTTTTATCAAACTTGCAATGATGAAGATGGCAGCAAATGGGACGTTCATTTGATCGACAATTTTTCTTTTTTTAAAATCAAAAAAGGATGGAGGAAGGGATTTCGAAAAAAGATGAACATGAAGGTTAGCTTCGATACCAATTTTACGCATAACAAAAGGTAATTAGCATTTGTGGAGAAGTTAGGATTTTTTATATTGAAAATTAAGGATTTTATGGATTTGGGGAAGAATAATTGTTATTCGGCACTTAGCACCCAGGCAGATCCACTCATACTTTAATCTCTAGAAAAGAATTTTCAACACAAGCAAAATGCTAGAATTAAATTTCAATATTTTTTGTTAGTCCAGATCCCTACTTTATGGGGGCATATTAATAGAGAGCCAGTCACGTTCATCACATGCATATTGGGATAATCTTTCAAAAGATCCCTCAACCATTATGCTTTTTTACGAGTAAACAATAAAGCACTTTTTCTTTCCACTCCTGTCCTGACTATCTAGAGCCCCGACACCTCGTGAGCCCTTACAACGATCCCTCTCTCTCGCATATAGTTCAAAATCTAAAGCAAAATCCCTAACTATAATGATCAAATCAAAACAAGACTTTTCAACAATTTCAGATCTTTTTTGCCCTAATAGCAAAATCATAATAGAAATTCCATCTTTATTGGTTTCCACCAGCATGCCACCATTTATACCTATTTGTTCCGATAGGCTTGTTATATCCAGAAATTTACCAGACAAATTACATGAAAACCACTAATTGTGAAAGTCTTTCAAATGATAGCTGAAGCCAACTATATAAGTCTTGGCTACACCTTTTGCTCAATCTACTTGTACACATCGACACTGGTTGTCCAAATGCTCTTAGAAAAGGTAAACACCCTTGTACTATGAAATGTTCTTTTTTCATTGTGGTTTCATTTTCTCTTCCATATCATGCATATTCTGCATTTGTTTCTAGATCAATTGTGTCAGCAACTTAGTTCCTACTTCGTATCATGAAGCTTTCTAGATCCTAAATGGAGAACTGCTATGGATGAAGAAATAACTACTTTGTATTATAATCATAATTGGGAGTTAACTGCTCTGCCTCTTAAGAACAGGCTGTTGGTTGGTCCTAGGTTTATGCAATGAAGTTCGTTACGAAGGGATATATGCATACGTTTAGGATAAACTACTTTTGAGACTTCTCTAGTGGCTTGATTGCATTTTGTAAGGATTCTCTCATTAGTGCTAGTACTTAAGCGTTGGCCACGGTGTCAACTTGATTTGAAGAATGCATTTCTATGGTGATCTTGGGAGGAGGTACACATAGTTCAATCCCCCGGTTGTAAACTTCAGGGGAACCTATGGGTGTCTAGCCATATCATGAACCAAAGTGTATCACGGTGTATCATGAATACGGTTGCACTGGTCATTACTAAAAATCCCCAAGCATCAGATGGGCAGATATTAGAAAGTAAAGCTATTCCTAGTTTGACAATGTGGCATATAACCTAGGTGCTCAAGGTGCTGGTGTATTACTTCAAGGGACTTTAGTCTTGATTAACCACCTCAATCTATTAGTACGTCAGTATTTGTTATCTTTAAATGTCATAAAGGTTGAAATAGATTGTTGAGGAACTAGACATAGTAAGAGGTATTTGTTTGCTGCTAGGAGGTACTTGTTGGTGCAAGAGATGTGCCATTCAAGGAATGAACTACATGAAAGTGCAAAGTTTCTTTTGTGTGCTAGTAATGCCAAACAATTTTTTTGACATGTTTGGGAAAAAGTTAAGCAGGGAGGAGAGTAAAGTCTGAGTGCAGGATTTATGAAGATGTGGTTTCTGTTGTGAAATTTTTTATTAATGGTGCTTCGCTTGCTCATTTGAGGATTGACATGGTGTTTTTTGTACTTTAGATAACAACTTGATATCACACGTTCGTTCCTGCCATTTGTTTTTCCCCAACTTGATACTATGATGCTTTCGTGATAGTAGAAAAATTCATTTCTGACTGCTCATGATTCATCCCTTCACGTAACTACTGGTGTCCTGTGATAATTTTATGTGATTTTCTTTTCCAAATTGTGTTCTCTGCTGTTCAGTTCCAGCTAATCTTCACTATTGTGTTTCTCGACTCTTCGGTTTTTTATGTGTGCCCTAAAGGTGAATGTAATAGCCTACACCAATGGTTATCTTCCCCCTTCTTCTAGATCATTTCTCAGTCTTTTTGGATCACACCAATTTGGCCTTTAGAGTTATGACAAGCATTTGTCTTGTCCATAGTTTCGCTGGACAGAAATTTAGCACTTAATAAGAGGGTTGGCATTAGGTTGAAGCCAGCCTGGCACAAAACTGTGTATATTTCATGAATCCTTTCTCGTAGTTGATGGGAACAGGCTTAGAATTCATTTATGCATAAATGGTGTTTAACATTGCATTCATTAGATCTCTTATAGTTCTACTGTTAGCTTTAGTAATTGAGATCAATGGAATATTTAACTTAAGCTTCTGTACTGTTTCAAGATGTATTCTCATGCAAAGTAATGCTGCATTAGCATTGGAATGTAACTTTTTCAGTTATTCATTGTAAGTATTGAGTCTTGTAACATTAGTATATATTTCTTTTCTAATTTCACCTTTCAAGCATATTCCTTGAATTTGGCATTAATACATGGCTACATGAATTACTTGTAACAAATTTACTTTCTTGTTTTGTTTATGCCTGATAGTCATTCTGGATTTTGTATAGGAATATGGAATTCGGGGATTTCCTACTATTAAGTTATTTTTGCCTGGTAAGCCTCCTATAGATTATCAAGGGGCAAGAGACGTGAAGCCCATTGCAGAGTTTGCTCTCCAGCAGGTTTGTTCGTTCACACCATCAATTTTGTTGTTGTTTTGACATAAAAAACCATGGGGATGTAGTTTGTTATACTATGGGATATTTTTTATTATTTGCGGTTGTTTTTCTTGTTTACCGTAGTACTGAGTCTTCTGGTTGTGAGTTAACGTGCAATGCTAGTATCCCATCCAATTGTCTTACAAGAGCTAAAATGGATAATGCTTTTGGTTATAAAAAAGTGGAAAATGTCTTCCGTAATCAATAATCTTGAAGCAATCGGGAAGAGGAATTATGGTGGATTTGGAGAATTGGAAAATAACTAGTTGTTGATAAAATAGTTAGAATAATAATAATAATAATAAAAGATTTGGGCCTAACATCCTAGTAAATCAGTCATTCTCATGTTACGTGAAAGATTTTATTTGGAAACATCAAAAGTCTCATTATTATTCACTCTAACTAAACCAATAGTTCCATATAACTTATTTATAAAGGAAACTATGTGCACGATACATGCAAAAACGAAGAGCAACTAAAATTCAAGAGGTTAAACTTAAATCCTCATAAAGGATCCCTATTAATGCTCTCCATATTGGTAACATTCACCATTAATGAATAGTGCTGGTTGTAAGAATCAACAAAGTCGGGATAAAGCTGCATAACAATCTCTTAATTTGGTGATTTTGGTCATTCTTTTCAACAAACTAAGTAGCTTTGAATTGAGCATGCTCTCAAACAAGTGTCACTGTTAATGCATCCATGGTGGTGGTGGTAGAAAAATCGGAAGGAGTTCTATATCTGCAGTTGCAAAAGACGACGGGCCTGGAATGGTAGTTGGAGAGTCTACTTGAATATGGTATTGAGTCTACTTCTTGCGATCGATGACTGGGCTAAAACACTAAGATCTCATGAAATATCAAACTCGAAAGCCTTTACACCAATCTTTTTCAGAATTTTGTAAAAAACCATCATACATGAAGGTCCTCTATGGTTTTGAAAGGGAGCATCTCAGGGTGAGCCCTTCTCCACCTTGTCTCTAATTGAAAATTTCGGGTATTCTTAACATAAATCTACAATAGATTTATAAGTATCATTGCCACCCATAATCCGACTCGTGCAACTTATATGGGTGATGTGCAAGTGAACCTACTGGTGGGTTGGACTTGTCTTTTATGTGGATAAGAAGCAAATCTATAGGTTTTTTGGGTCTGGACTTTGCATGCTCCACTGGATCCCCGACATGACCAATACTAATTGTTATGAAATAATTAGAACCAATTAATCTATTTGTTACGAGTTAAGGGATATATATATATATATATATTTATTTATTTATAGGTGTCTCAATATTATACAAACAAACCAACAAGTGATGTGGGACTAAAACTTAAACTAAACCAAAATACAAGATAGTTTTCTAATCTAACACTTCCTCTCAAGTTAGAGTATAAATATTAGTTATATCCAATTTGTTACACAGATTAGAAAACACTGTTTCTCTCTCTTTAATAGTACAGATTAATTTGAAGTAGATAAACAACAATAGTAGTAGTAGTAGATGAATCACTTGTATCATCAGAGCACACCCGTATTTATGCAGATAGTAGGTAACAGATAAGCTTTTTTCCTAGAAGCAGTGGTAGGCATAAGATAACTTCTTTTTTGGACGCAGTGGTAAGCAACACAAACTTTTTTTTAGAAGCAGTAGTAGGCAGCAGAGAAACTTCTTTCTTAGAAGTAGTAGTAGATAACAAATAAACTTCTTTCTTAGAAGAAGTTGTAGGCAAAAGGAGTAAAGTGTTCTCTCAAACCTAAATTGCACATTTGTAGTTGAGGTGGGAGGAGTCAGAGTCCCTGGAGTAGTAGAAACAATAGTAGTCCTTTGCTGTTGTTGCAGTTTCAAAGTAGAGAAGCAGAAACTAGAGCAGATGCATAACGCAATTGCGGAGTCAAAATCGGAGTCACAATCGGAGTCGGTATCGAATTGGTGATACAATTGCAGAGTCAGAATCGGAGTCGGCTATCGATTAGTATGGTTGGGATTGACGGTTGAGATTTATTTCATAATGTATTCTGATACCATGCTATGAAATAATCAGAACCAACCAAGCTATTTATTATGAGTAAAGGATATATATATTTATAGGTGTCAATACTATACAAATAATCCAACAGGCGATATGGGACTAAACTTAAATTAAACCTAAATACAAGATAGTTTTCTAATCTAACGCTAATATGGGTTATTTCTTGCCTTTGTTAGATGTTACGGACTCATTTTTTGATTTCAGATTTCTAGAGTGGAGGAAAGAGTCAACATTACTCTCTATTAAAACATAAATGTGAGTTGTTTTACTTTTTAAAACTCTTCCCATTTTGGTCATATAACCATTACCATGGTTCTATATATCGAATATCAGAATCGTATTAGATAGATTCTATTCATATTAGATAGTGGTTATCTAACAATATATCAGGTTCGGCATAATATTTCAAACATTCATAAATGTCAAATATCTAAATTTGATACGTTAGATGTGGTTTAATTTTATTTATCTAATTAGTATGGCATTATAAATAAAAAATGTTATTTATGAATATACTATACATACAAGCATAGCACAATAAAGTAAACCATAGAACATATTAATTAAAGTGCAGAACAACAATTATAGAAATAATTGAGATTAAGATATCATAAGGATAGTAGTTGAGCTGATTGGCAATAATAATAGTAAAGATGAGAATGATAATAGTAGCAACGAATATAACGATAGCCAAGGAAGCAATAGACGTAAAGAGAGATATGGAAGAAGAGAATCTTCAAGAAGGTTTTAGGTTTTGATTCTTTTGAATAGCACTTAAACAAGCTATGTAAGTAGATCAACACTAGCAACTCTTGACATGTCAAAGAGATTTTGTCTTACATTTCCATGACAGTAATTTAAATTTCTAGTTGATTTAAATAGAAGTGAAAGAATTTGGATCTTCCCTTAAACATACGAATGATATAGGGTTTAAACATCTATCACATTTCTAAGTTAAAAAGCTCATTTGAAAAAAAAAAATGAACTATATCATTTGATATATCGAGATGATATATCATGGTTATATATTAGGCAATGTTGCAGATATTGGGCGATATGCGCACAAAGTGGTATGACCTCTATTTTAACGTATCGTTACGGTTGACCTTGAAAAACAATATATTGGGGATATATCGGCTGTGTCAGGGATATTTGGAGAAAATGACCTTGACTTACTGAACACGTTATGTGAATCGTCCATGGGTAGGACGTCATACCAAATATGATCATGGTAACTTGAACAGTGAATGGACACTAGACAATGTTGGGTAACAACATGAAAATTCTCAATCCAAGGTATACAGCTATGTGTGTGGTTTAGCCTTGTGATCCATCATCCTAATAGCCCGACCTTGATGAAGAAGCGACTAAGTTCCTTCTATCCTCTAATGCTTCAAATGTAATGGAAAGAGATCTACAGACGTAGGCAAAGGATGTTAAGAGATTTAAAAAAGAATTTGGAGATTATGTTCACACAACTGCCTTCATCACTATTGACTTTATAAATCTTATCACATCAATATTGACTTTATAAATCTTATCATTGTGACTAACGTAGGTGTGGAGCACGCTAGACCTACACCTAGTCCTCGGCTCTGGATGTAGTATGCAAACACCTAATGTGCAAGTGGATGTCGGCCTTTTGAATCCTCCTTGGCATCATTAAATCCCCTTGAAGTTTATAGGCCTCAACTCCACACTTGTCTAAATCATATACTTTGTTTATAAATAGACTCCTTATAGGACATTGGTATATGAAGTGATCTTAAGCATGATGTTTAAGCACCTGGTCCCTTTCATATTTTGTTGTGACGACTCACTTTTTCATGATTTACCCTTTACTTTATTAATAGTGGGAATATTTTCAAGCTACGAGAAGGTTGTTTTTCGGCTTTGAAGGTAGTTTACATGTATGTTTCAAAATCTAGTACTAACTAATATATCTTTTCTATAGAATTCAGATTATGGGGGCAATTGTCTGATCTTAGTCTAGCGTGAAACTTAGAAAGGGTAACCTCTGAATATCACACTGCACTATTTACTCAAGTATGTTTCAAAATCTAGTACTAACTAATATATCTTTTCTATAGAATTCACATTATGGGGGCAATTGCCTGATCTCAGTCTAGCGGGAAACTTAGAAAGGGTTTCCTCTGAATATAACATTGCACTATCAACTCAACAAATCTAAGCATGTCCTCACTTAGTCGAACTCCCTTGCCTTAGATGGTAAGAAGGGGGTTCATAAAAGTGGGAGAAGGGTGCTTCTTTTTAAGTTCTGTTTTCATCTCGATCCTTATCACAATAAATTTTCAGTCCTTATCTAATTGCGGAGCTAATTTAAGTACTACTCAAGACTTAATAACTTTTCTAAAATTCTCTTCTTCCATTTCCTCTTTTTACGTCTGTTCTTACTCAGTTACTATTATTTTTGTTTTTACTATTGTCATTCTCGCCATTACTATTATTGCTATCAATCTTCTTCAATTACTACCCTTGTCGTGCTGAATCTCAATTATTTATGTAATATATATTTTCAAGTTTAATCGAATCTTGTTCTATAGTTTGTTTATTCTATTATGCTTGTTTATATGAACATATTCTTGAATACTTTTACATGTATTATGTCATACTATTAAATGAGATTAAACCACCTCTAAGATATCAAATTTACATATTTGACGTGATATATCTGATATTTTAAGTCATATGAGCTGATATATCTGATATTTAGAAACATTATATATCTAATATTATAATGTTTGATATGAATGTCCGATATGAGCTCGTATCCCCGATATATCGCCCGATATCTATTATCCAATATGAAATGAACTCATCTGATAGGATCCTGATATTTAGAACCATTATTGAAGTCCTAATTTCCTCTTCTGTGTTGCATCATATTATGGCATAGAATGCTCTATCCAATTGGTTTATAAAAGCTAATGTGGATAATGCCTTTGATTATAAAAGAAGTGTATAATGCCCTTCGTAAGGGATAATGCCTTTTATAATCTTATTATATATCCTTTTTTAATTGGATTAAGTATTACAAATGTTTACTTTTGTGGTTTATCTGAACTTCGTTTTCTCACGTCATGAAGTGTGTCATGTGGTTTGTAAGTTCTAAAGTTGAGGGACGAGGTTATGGTATTATGCAAATTTTTGATAAATCTAACTCTAGCCAGCTCACCTTTTCTTATTATATTTTTTAATAATTTTACAGGTACAAAAGAAAAGTATCAAAATTTGAATATTATGGAATCTGATAGTTTTGATATCGCAAGTGTAATTGTTATTGTAATATCAATGACAGAAGGGTTTCTTTAGTAAACCTAGTACATCACAAATAAATTAGTGGAAAAAAAATCAAATTACTGCCTATTCCTTGATTACTTTTCCTTGAGAATCATCAATCTTTAGATTTGAATTATCATGTTTTAAGTGATTTTCCCCTAATGTCTATTAGTGAGACCTCATCTTTTGGATACGGTTTAGTCCATCTCAACCTTTTTGAATTCATAAAAAAGCATGCAACAACTCTCTTCAAATATTTAGTGGCATCACACCCATACACATGCCCCCTCCTAGGAAGGCTTTAAGATTATGAATTTTATGTGAAATCTAAGTTAGATGTACTATTTTCCATCATATTCACTAATGTTCCCTATGACTTTATTCTCTTTTTACTATTCACATTTTGAAAGTTTATCCAACCCATAATACAAAGATAAATAAACAATGATTAATGTGTTAAATTGTTTTAAGAAAATTTAATAAAAGGCTACCGTCTAATGCAAGCACACCCGCACATACACATGTATGCAAAAAATGTGCTTAGTGTGTCTCCTTATATTGTAATTTGAGAAGGTTGATTTTAATCTTGGACATCAAAATGAATGGTATTATCCAGTTTGTCATGATCTTCATGTCATAAATAGGTAGTTTAGAAAAAACCATATGATTTAGGCACTTCTACATTAGTGATGAAGAGGTATCATTTGTTATATTATTGCAACACCGTTAATTTTGCAACTATCCAATGCATGTGGCAAAAAGTATCTAAAATGCATGATATTTCATGTATCACCATTTGAAGACCTAGAGATCACAATGGAAGATTCAGATTATTCATTTTGATGTCCTATCTTAAAATTTTAGTTCACCTATTTAGATTACAATCTAAGAGAACACCTTAGACACTATATATATGTGAAAAGATTACATCTTATGTTTTTAACTTTTAAAAAAATATATATGAGAAAAGTGTACTTAAGAGTGTCTTTGCTGAGAGTTGGTTGTCTATGGAGTCAGCTCTGCGTCACGTAATGGGTCTATATGGACGATCCAAATTGTTCATCTTGATCTCCATTTTCTATAATGGTATTAATGAGCATATTTAATGTATTTTCTATATATTGGGTAGTTGTAACATGAATGATTTTTAGAACAAATAAGACTTTTTGATTGATGACAAAGTGCTTAAATCATATGGTTTGTTATCTACCATCGAGTAAGAGCATGGAGATAAAGACTAGCAGTTCAGATTGTCTTAATAAACTCTCTATATTGAGTTTTTTAGGGTTGTCTTGTTCGCAACTTCCTATAAAGACATTTTCATTATAGACACACATATGTAGGGATAATTGTACCTAAGTTTTCTCCATAGACTTTCCTATCTCACTATTCATAAATCTCAACATAGAGGGTTTATGTGCACAGAATTATTAGTTATGATCTACATGCTTTAAATATGTGGTGTATAAAAAATTTTGTGATTTAGTCACTTCTTTATTGTCGATTATGAGGTCTCATTTGTTCTGTTGCGAGAAACTGTTCATTTTGTAACTACCCATTAAATGGTCAAAATACATGTTTTTTTTTAATACCATTAGAACGTGGAGATCTGAACTAACATTTCGGATCATCCAAATAGACCCTCTTTGTTGAGATTTAGGGGCGTCTTCATCTGCGATTCATATGGAGGCACCTCACAACAACAACATGAACGAAGCTTTTTATCCCATGTAATTGGAGTAGGCTATATGAACTAAAAGAGGATCACGCTATATCGATCACTTGGATGATCCTTCTCCACTTATTTCTGTAGAGCAATATCTTAATTTAAGCCCCTAGCATCCATATCTTTTTATATCACCTCTATCCATATTCTCTGCAGTCTTTTCTTTACTCTTTTATCTTTTCATATCACCTCAGGGACACTTTTATCTATTTTATAAAGAGACCTGGTTATTGGAAAGGATTTGCCTTCAGTTCTTTCTCGCGAAAATCCTATCATAGAACAACCTAATTGAACATCTATGTCCTTGAAGTTGATTGACATGCTATAGAGGCCATGTAATCTAAAAATCAGATGGTTTTCGTTTTCTTACTTATCCATCAAGTGCGCATAAATGGAATGTTTATGTTTAACGATTTATGAAATGCTAGTTTTTCTTGGACGCGTTCGAAAGTCTCAAGATGAATGACCAATGCACAAAAAATTCTTTGATGTTTTTGTTGTGTGTCGCTAACAAATGGTATTTATTTATGGGCGGGCCATGGCGGTTGAGCCAGCACGTGGTGGATTCGCAATCCATCAGCTTGATCCACTTGGCTGAATCCATCCCCAAAATTGTTTTTGATCTATCTAGAACCAAATTCTATATGCTTACCAATGTTCTAAATAAGAAACGATACGGATGTCGATTTTTTTATCGCATCTCGTTTTCGACCGGTATGGGCCGATGTATCGGCCATGTGGCGATATATCGGTCGGTATCCGGTATGTGAAATACCAGCCGGTATGGCAATTATTGGGTTTTTGTTAACGGGTTGCCATTGCGGTTGAAACCCGTTAATTCGTTAGACTCGACCTGATAGGAAAAAATTAAAATCCGAATCTCGCGAGAAAAACCCTAAATCGCTCGATCCTTTCCCTCTTCTTGATCGACTGATCTTCTGCAGTCGCCGTCGCCTTCTCTCCGGCGCTCTGTCCTCTTCTGCTCGATCCACCATTTCTCCCAGTCCCTTACTGTCTCTATCGAGTCCCTACGTTTCTCCCGCTTCCATTGCCGGCGATCCAACTTCTCCCTCTTCCTCTTACGTGCTTTTCAGCATCGTCGACCTTCAATTTTGGTAAGTCGTGTGTTTGTGATTGTAATTTTCCTTTAAATTATAGTTTAAATTTTAGTCTAATTTTTTTTTAAATTTTAGTTTGTGATTGTAATTAGTGTGTGAGTTTTTAAATTATAAAAGAATGTAGGAATTTTCAGTTTGGAACTTTGGATGGATGATGCAGTCAAGCTAGGGTTTTGGCCAGTGACTTAGTAGTGAACTCGAATCACTGATTCGGTGTGAATCATTGAACCGAATCACTGGTTCAATGTGAATTCACATTGAACCAGTGATTCGGTTCACTGATTCACACTGAATCAGTGAATTGAATCATTGATTCAGTGTGAATCAGTGACTTGACTTCACTGGCATTTGTGTGTTTGTGTGTTTGAGTTTCAAGGTAGATAACATTTGTATTAGTAAAGGAAGAAATAGATTATGTTAGATAAACTTTCATATGCTTACATCATATAATGGCACATACAAGAAAATAAATCTAAATATAAGAAGAATTAAGATTTAGAATAAGTGTAATGCTTGGATTCCTAAATCATAGAATTTTTAAATAAATTATATTAATATAAATTTGATAGAAATAGATTATATTTATTTATATTAGTAAAGGCTTGAATTTTTAAATAGATTATGTTAATATAAATTGAGAGCAACAATTATTTATCTATTTAATCAATTATTTTGTCTTTTTTTAATAAATTTTGAGGTTAGAAATAACTTGAAGGATGTCCTCTTCTGGTACTTCCAATGTCCAAGAGAAGCGAGGAGGCAAAGATCCAGTTTGGGATTGGAGAAAAAAGTACCCAATAAGTCCAATAAAGTGGAGTGTAATTTTTGTGAGAACGAATATGAAGGAGGCATTACCCGCTTGAAGAAACATTTAGGTTATGTCAGCGGGAATGTCAGAGGTTGCTTCCTGGTCCCTGATGATATAAAGTAGAAAGCTCTGACGATGCTAAATAAAGTTAGAGTAGTAAAGGAAGGGAAAGCAACAAAGCTTCAAAATTTATTAAAAGAAGTTTGTGTTGCTGAAAAGAAAGCGGAGACAACTCGAGAAGAAAAGTCATCTTCTCGCAAAACAATAGGCCAATCTTCTCGCAAAGAACCGATAGATCAATTTGCTGTTCGTTGGTTGAGGAGGCAGTGGAAGCAGTCCAAAGATAGCCTATTGTGCCATCAATCTAAAAAAAGGGCAGCGATGTTATTGTTCGATATATTACAAGATTTTTTTTATGAAGGAGGACTTGCATTCAATCTTGCGACGCTGCCTTCTTTTATGTAGATGGTTTAAGCCATTGACATGTATAGACCAAACTTATATACTCCCGGTCCGTACGAGCTTAGCAAGACTTTCCTCCAGAGAGAGATCGAGGAGACAAATGCAACTCTTGAATTATTCAAATAGAGTTGTCGAACAAATGGCTGCACTCTAATGATTGATGCGTGGTCGGACCAAAAGGGGAGAAGTACAGATTGTGATAGATAATGCCTCAAACAATATGGATGCAGCAAATACATTAGCTCTGACACATCCAAATATATTTTGGACACATTGTGCAGCACAGTTAATTTGATACTTGCAGATTTTGGAAAAAATAAATATATCCGAAGTGCAATTATGATGGGGAGATTAGTCTCCGTGTACATATATAGTTACACCAAGTCTTTATATATTATGAGGAAGGTGATTGGTGGAGAGTTAATAAGGCCGGGTTTGCCACGACATTTCTCTCTTTGTTATCGATCAGAAAGGAGCTGCAGCATATGTTTATCTCTGATGATTGGATGAATTGCACTATGTCCAGAATAGATGCAAGTAAGAAGGTATTTATTTAAATTAATAAAAATTGATATTTTATAATTTTAAATTATATGTTATTCATATTTTTTTAATACATTTTTATGATTGTTTAGGTTGCAGAAATAATTATTAACAATAAATTTTGGAACAACACAAATATTGTCCTAAAAGTTTTACTCCACTAGTTAAAGTTTTGTGTAGAGTTAATAGGGACAAGGTCTTTTCAATGGGCTTTCTGTATGGTGATCTAGAGACTGCTAAAGAGGAAATAAGAGATGTTTTGGGGGTGAAAAGAAAAAATATCTTCCAATGTGGAAGATTATTGATAGGAGATGGGAGAAAAAACTTAAGGGTCCTCTACATAGAGCTGGATATCTTTTGAAGCTTCTGTATTATTATGCGAAGCGGCCTGAGATTGATGCTGATGGGTCGTTCATGTCGGGCTTTGTCGATGTGATATACAAATTCTATCCAGATGGTCATGATATAGTTGATAAAATTGCACAGCAGCTCCCAATGTATGAAAATCAAAATGGATTATTTGGAATGTCTTTTGCAAGGGCAGCAGTAAAGAGTCATTAATTCAGGTATGCATTTCAATTTAAGAAATGCAAAATTTAATCAACTTTTAATTAAAGAAACTATTAAATAGCTAATAACTATTTCTAAATATTTATTGCTAGCTCAATGGTGGCAATTCTACGAGCACGGGACAGATGCTTCCGAATTGAGGATGATGGCAATGAGGATTTTGAGCCTGAAAACCAGTTCTTCGGAATGTGAACGTAACTGGAGCACATTTGAGATGGTATTACAAATTTTTATTTGCTAATAAAATATTTTTTTCTTCCAAATAGATATGTTCTCAACGAACTTCATGTGATTATCTTTTATTTAGGTGCATATGAAGAAAAGAAATAGGTTAAGTTCTAAGAAATTGCATGACTTAGTCTTTGTCAAGTTCAATGCAAGGCTCAAGATCTAACTTTCAATCCTAAACAGAGATCTCTTAGTAGCATATAATGAAGAGGAAAGGTCACCGAGTGGTTCATGCCTGAGAAAAAGAATGTCGATTCTTATGAGACTAATGATGATGAGGTTTTTCCTGGAGAGCAATTAACTTTTCAACATGTGTCGATTGTTATGGGTGCTAATCCGAATAAAAGAAAGAGTGAAAGAGTTAAGGTATCTAAGTCCAAGAGTAGTAGAACTTTAAATAGGAAAGCATTCTCATCTTTAAAGTCTAAGCAGTGGCCCGCATCAGATAAAGATGATGAGGAAGAAGTTGACATATTATCATCAGATTCGTCATCAGATGATAAGTAAGGCATGCCTTCGAATGAACCAGTAGACTCTGAATCTAGTTAGAAAATATATTGTAAAGATTGATATTTAAAGTTTCTAGCATGTTTCAAATAAACTCATTTAAACGACAATGTTGTAATTTTATAAATTATATCACTTTTGTATTGTAGAAATACTTTTCTTTTTTCTTGAAAACTTATTTTTCTTAATTTTATGATTATGTCATTTTGTGCATATGCAAACGTTCTAAATGGTATTTGCAAATTCGTAAGTTGAATGCAAATAAATCAAGGTAAGTATCATAAACTTATTTTATGTGTTTTAATATGTTCTATATAGCCAATTATATGATTATTCTTTAATCGGTATGATATCGATATGACACTCCGGTATTTAGGGTCATATCACGATATCCTGTCCGGTGTTCGATATGTAATTTGGTTGACCGATAAGTGATCAGTATCCGATATTTAGAACATGATGCTTACTTGATGCATGGTCAAAAATATACTCAAATCACTATTTTGGTGTTTTTGGTAACAAAAGGTCATTTACTTATGGACGAGCCACGGGGATTGAACCAACACATGGAAGATTCTTGAATTGCTTGGCTACATCCATCCCCACTTCTTAAACTGCTTTTGATCCATCTACAACCAAATACTTTATTCTTACTTGATGCATAGTAAAAGAGTACTCGAATCAATCTTTTTGTTTTGCCACTTCAAATAATATAAAATGTCCACGTAATGACCAGTAGTTCAATTTGAATAGAAGGATTTGGCCTCAAATTTTTTCGGATGGAGGCGAATCTATCTCTCTCAATCTTTATATATATATATGTATATATGTATATATATATATATATATGTATATATATATATATATGTATGTATTCGATTAGTGGGTAAAACTCCATCTTCACACTTTTTTATTTCGATAGGACTGTACGGTGTTCATCATCATTTCGTAGAATTCCTTATAACCAAAATTAAGGCTTTAGTATTTGCTTGCTTGTCCATCAATAGGTATCAAATGTTATATTGTTGATAAGATATTAATTTATTTCCACTTAATTGCATGTTTGGTAACTAGTAAGGAAACTGGAAAGTTATGAAGAAGAGATTGGCGACATGTACGACCCACCATTTTCCACTTTGCTCCCAACTTCTATCCACTTTTGTTTTTTTTCCTAGTCGTTATTGCAAAAATGTAGGCCCTTTGGAAACTGGAGAGATCTGCTTGCTTTTTTTTTTAGATTAGGTGGCATGATGGGCCCCACACTTGGCCCCTTGTTCTCGCTTTGTCTTCCCCAGTTTTGCATTATAAACGCACCTTTAATGGATAGTTAAATAGATACTAAATCTTAAGATTTGGGTATGACTGGACCCTAGGAGACTAAGAAGCATAGACACATTACCGTGTCCATGTTGGATACGTGTTTGACATATACACGTCAAAAATTGCATCGAATATATGCCACGTGGCGTGTCTAATAAACTGAAGGAAAAAAATACTATGTCATTACTGTATTCGAGTTTCTTGTAAGTTGTTTATGAATAAATATTACTAATTTGGTGATATCTATCTGTACTTAGTTTTATGAAGCTATACAATACTATTTTCTGAAGGACATGAGTTTTATTTGGTTTCTATATTTGAAAAAATTAAAAAGAAAATCCTTTTTCCTTGTTCGCATTTCTGATCCCGCTCGCATGAGTGGCATCTGCATCTTCAAATCAGTCATCTTTATTGTCAATTTAGATTCTCTCATGTTCGAATGTTCTTCTGACATCACTGTGGTATTTATCGTGATCCAGCCAAATTGAGTTTCATGTTGCTTATACCACTCCATATTTCATCTTTATTGTCAATTTAGATTCTCTCATGTTCGAATGTTCTTCTAACATCACTGTGGTATTTATCGTGATCCAGCCAAATTGAGTTTCATGTTGCTTATACCACTCCATATTTTCTTACTCTAATAATTACATTTCTCATTCAAAGTGTTCTCTATCAACATATTGACAATGTTTCCAAGTTGGATCATCTTATTTCTTTGATTTAGCCATGTCAATCCACAAACTCTAAAGAATCTAAATTCTAACATAAGAGAGCAGTAGAAAACAAACAAAAATAGAATTAGTTATTAAAAAAAATAAACTAACAACAATATCAGCTCTTCACCAGTCAGCAATCAGTACTAATCTAATTTGAACTAATAAGACTAATCAGCGGCAATAAATCAATACCAATCTAATGAATGAATTCTTTAGCAATTAGCAAGTCACCAGTAACACATGCTTATCAGTTGACACTAACTAATTGTAGTTTAATGAATCATTGGTTAGATCGAAACTGAAAATAAAGTTAAGGAGTTTTTGCACATCGATCCTTTAATTCTTCGGTAATATAATATAGATCTTTAAAAACTTCATATTTTGATATTAGCCTCCAAAAATATTTTCATATAGATCCCTAAAGTTACTCTGTTTCAATCTCCCTAGGTTACTTCTGTTAAGAAAGTTAACTTTTGGCTCATCTCTTCCTGTTATATCCCTAGGCTAGGACTTAAAAGGGAGGAAAATAACAATTAATTTCCCTCCCTTTCTCTCTTTCCCTCCTTTCTCCTTTTAGATGGGTTCAACCCTTTATTCTTAATCTCTCTTTTTCTTTCTATATTTTCTCCTCTAAACAATGGTGGGCAAACCCTAGAGTCCTAATTCATAATCTCTCCCCCTAAAACCCTAATTTCTCTCTCCTCCCTCTAACTTGACGTCCCCAAATCCCCCTCTCAAATCTAAACCCTAGCTTCCTCTAGTTGCCTCCCATAGCCTGATCTGCAGTGCTAACTAGTCCAACTTCCATTGTATTGATGTCAGCCTCTTTCATTAGTTTGGGGATACTTGACCCTGTAAACCTCCTGTTAGATGCCCAACAAATTGTAAAGTCTGATATTAAGAATGAGAGAGCCACAAGCAAGTATTGTTGTATAGAAAATATGGTTACTGAGCATGTGGTTCCTGGGGTTGATTGTAATACAAAAGGAAGTTGGACCAGTACAAGGCATGTATTATTTGATGATGATTCTTGTACGTCTGCCAACCTCATTCCTAATTCTACAGCTCCGTCCATCTGTTCTCATGACAGCTTTCTTGTAGGATTTCTTTGCCTTTTTTTGTGGTACTATGCAACAATCATGAACGATGATTTTCTCACAGATTTGGATATCATCTTCATTAGAGACAACGACATCGAATGTCATTTTGATTTTGGTGATCAGAAGATGAGCTCGATCAATATGGAGCATTCACAATGTATTCTATCTTGAACTTATCATAGAAAATATTGGAATGTGGATATGATAACACCATGATTTTGCATCTTTGTACATCCAGACTCGAGTTTCATGTCTGGGGCTA
This sequence comes from Dracaena cambodiana, assembly GCA_036321105.1. NCBI lineage: Eukaryota > Viridiplantae > Streptophyta > Magnoliopsida > Asparagales > Asparagaceae > Dracaena > Dracaena cambodiana. Next base: position 19,815,039 of record JAYEPQ010000017.1, read on the forward strand.
TGTCTCCAAGAAAAATAACTAAATATGAATACAACAGTTCTAAGAACTATGCATCTCGCACATCCAAGACTCAAGAGATTCCCTAAGGTGTTTACACTGTCACATTACAAAAAAACATCACGAATAGGAACCAAAAAATACACAAGTAATCAAACGACAGAGCATTATAGGGTAATATTGTGTAATGCTTCATACAAATTATAAATTATGCCCATCTCCTGAAGTTAGAAATGATGACATTCGATGTTGTCCATACCAAAGATGATGATCGAGTCCGTTGGAACAATCATAGAGTTCAAGGTACATCTCCCAGAATCACCCCCAGGGCTTGTGAAACATAGCCTTGTGGTAGCTTCTCTAGCTTCTCATCTCACAGCATGCGTCGAAGTTGTAGGTCTTCTTCTGGCCAGCCTTGGTGGTGGTGCCTTGAAGGAGGGAGCCGAATCCTTGCCGTTGCGGAGGCGGGAGAGGAGGGTGAGGGGAAGAGGTTGGAGGGTGAAGCGGATGTGATTAGGGTTTTTTCGGCGAGTTCTAGGGTTCTGATGATGAGGCAGAGGCTGTGGGCGAGGCAGAGCGCTTGCTTTAGGGCTTGCCAGTGAGGATCGAGGAGGGGAATTGGAGGCACTGGGTGTGGCCGTTGAGGTGCTTGATAAGGATTTGATAGATTGTTTCCATAGGAGAGGTTTGGAGTTAAGGTTTTGAATCAGGAATCCTATCTTTGGTGATGGGGGAGATTAAAAGCGGAGAGGTTGGAGATGGTGATTATTTGATTATGAAATGGGGCTTAGAAGGGTATTTAGGTCATTTTCCCTTGCTATTAAATGTCAAAATTCAAATTTGGCATTTCATTGGACAGAATAGCTAACGGAGGGATTAAATCGGAGTAACTTAAATATTTTGGGAGAGTAATATCAAAATACAAGGTTTTCAGGGATCTATATTATATTATTGCATAATTAGGGGATCAATATTCAAAAACCTCTAAAGTTAAATTAATCACTAACTTATCATAGTTTTTAGTTAGATGTATGCATGTTTTTCACTTATCAAGTAATACTTCAACAACTAGTTTCAGCTATATTTGTTTCATTATTTGCCTAGATTAGATTTGTTGGTTTGTTGCTTCAAAGTCAAATATATAAAATGAAGCACAAAAAGTCATGAGAGGGAGAGGAGATAAAGAAGAAGAAAAATTACTTGTAGAGAGGGAGAGTAGCAACAAAAGCTTACAGTATTGCCGAAGCCCAACAAAAAGCTTATAATGTTGCCAAAGCCCAGTGAAACACTACACAAGCAAGGATGGATCTTGGCAAGCATTGGCAAGGCCTTCATGGGCATTGACTAGGCCTTTGTGAGGCATATCAAGCTAGGAAGCATGGACACTGATACTGATTCGATTACGGACTCGGATATAGGACATGACATTTTTGAAAAAACAAGAACATGAACACGACAAAAAAGAGTACTGGTAATGTATGAGTTTGTATCGCTTCATTGCTTCACAAAGGATAAGTATCACCATCATATATATATATATATATATATATATATATATATATATATATATCTCCCTCTATGGGCAGAAAGATAAAAACGAAAAAGTAGTGATAAAAGCAGGTCATAGATCAGTATAGAATGTGAATATAAAAAATTATTGTTTCAAATATAGAACTAAACAAGACTTATGTCCGCAAGAAAATTTTAAAGTATAAATTCATAAAGCTTACTAGGTGTAGATTCATGCTACCAATTTATAATGTTTATTTTTAATTTTTTTCAAACCATTTAACTCTTTTTTTCAAACAAAATCTAAAGAAGGTTGGACACGACAAAAACACAACTTACGAGATGTTCAGACGCGACATTTTTTTTTTGTTTTACTGGACATACTGTGTGGCATGTCCGATACAGTTTTTTGCTTGTCTGTGGTGTGTCTATATTGACACATGTCCAACATGGATACATTCCTAGCGGTATGTTCGTGCTCTTAGCTATCTCGAGTATCAGTGATGTTATGTCAGCTAGAGTGTATCGAGGTCGACAAAAGCTTTACGAGCCTATTGGTTGTCGGTAAGGGTTCTTTGAGCTTGGGGTGAGCCTTGCATGCATCTGTATGGCTTCACGAACATCAAGGAGACAGTTGCAAGCACCGATGAGGCGTCAAAGAGGAGGATTGAGAGAGGAATTGCGAAAATTAGAGTTTTCGATTGGGGTTTTTAGGTTAGGGATCGGATTTTGTCGCCTTTATCTCATGGACTCAACCTTAAGCCTGATTCATATCCAACCTGAACCCATTCGTTAACTCAACCTCATGAATCATAATGATATTATAATTTTACAATATGATCAAAATATTTGTACCTTAGTGATGCAACCATACCATAGATTCATATCCTTTTCCTCATGAAGTGTATCTTAACATATGATTCATATTGTGGATCATTAACTAGTATGACTAAGGCCCTCATTTTTTTTTTTTTTTTGGGATTAAAGACCTGTTTTACCTTTTTATGTACAACCATACATATTATTAAATAACAAGTAAGATATAGACTATACACTTTTACATGGTCATCAACCCTTAAGTAGCCATATATCTTACAATCAATAAATTGTTTGTTGATTAATAGGAAAAGTTAAGAAATTGAACATAGGTCACTAACGTGATTGTATGGTCAGCAAGTAAAGGAAATAAAAGGACTTATGATTGTATTTTTCCTATATTGGTTGTTCAATCGCTAGCTATGCAGCTTTCTACTGTGTACTAGTTTAACTTCTATTCTTCATACAAGCGGAGACGAGATATGAAATTAAGACATTCTTATGGGCAGATTAAAGCTCTTCTTAAGGAGCGGTTGAATGGAAAGACAACTGCAGGTTCAAGTGAAAAGGCTGAAACTAGTGCTTCTATTGAACTATCATCCGGCAGCTTTGATGAAATGGTGCTAAAAAGCAAGGACCTTTGGATTGTGGAGTTTTTTGCACCATGGTAACTGGCTCATTTACAACTTTATTTTAGTAGGATTTTATGTTCTTTTCAAGTTAACTATGAAAATCTATCTTAACATCTCTTACGTACATGTCCATGTATAATATTTGGTTGATTACTTCATGTTAATCCAATTAACTTATGATTGATGCTGTCAATGTTCAGAAGGATAAAGACTCATTTTTAACTCTGGGATACTTTTTATTCAGTTGATTTGTTATTGCCTACTGCCTGGCTGACTATCCATGTTACTCAACATAATTAGCACCGTGTACTTTAAGCATACAATTTATATATGTAACATCTTAATAATAAGTCCTCAACATATTGCAACATTTTGTTACTTTGCCATCACAGGAGGATATTCATTGTTGTGAACTGCTTATAATTATTTTTTTCATATGCCCAGAAATGGACAAGTTTATATTTTGCTCTTTGATTTATTATTCTTTTTCTAAAATCTACTGATTGATCTATGGCTGATCATTCTCCATAAAAGACTTTTAAAAACAATTTTTATGGATAGCTGCATGACTCCATTGGGAGGGAACATCCCCGAGCAAGGATAGGTGAGCCCCCTCACTGTGGAAAAAGGCTCCTACGGAGGCCAAATAGAAAATCCTAGAGGAGTGAATTATTGCCTATTACCTAGAAATTTGAATTGGTAATGCAAACATGAATCAGAACGAACCTCCATGAGGTTCTGTCAGGCACTATTAGTCTGAATGCACCATGGACCCAAATGGTGGAGCAGTACCTTTGTGCATTTTAATTGAAAAATCCCCTCATCCCTGTATGTGGGAGATTCACACCCTATAACCTCCATGGATATTGCCATGCCGTTTTGGTCTAAAATAGTTATACTCGTTATTTTCATTTAGTCTTATTTCCTGTCATATTTTTGTCTCTGATAGCGACACTGCAGTTGCTTGCTTGCAGAGCTATTTTCCTAGAATCTTGACTCAAGGTCACAACTTTATATGAGTGTTTTAGAGAAGGGTCAATTCCAGTAAACTGGAGCCCCCATAAGTTTGAGCAGTTTCCATTAGACCATTGTGAGTTTTTCATGTGTGTGTGTGTGTGGGTGTTTCGTGTCTCATGAGGCCACTAAATAGCAGAATTCGTGTTTGTTATCGTTGTAGGTGTGGACATTGCAAAAAGCTGGCACCAGAATGGAAGAAAGCTGCAAATAACTTAAAGGGGAAGGTGAAACTGGGTCATGTAAATTGTGATGCTGAAAAAGTAAGTTGAATTTCTCATTATCTGTGTCTATTTGGGGGCAGTTAAGAAACGTACTTTCATAGTTTGATGTCACTTTGCTGTGCATTATCAATAATTTATGTGAAAGATTTAAATGATATTGAGCAAATTTCAGAAAAACTAGTTTTACTGAATTGTCACCATGTGTGCGCGCGCACGCACACACACACACACATACACGGAGAGATGCATGTAAATATATGCGTGCACACACACACATGTAAAGGAAGTTGTGGCCTCTGGGGCTTCCAGAAGGTTCTCATGTCCCTTTGGAACACCATAACACTGCCAAAGTTCTCATTACTTTTGCAGGTCTTCATCTTGTTTGTTTAACGCAGCATTTTTCTGGGTTTCCCTCCTTTTTAAAATTAGTCGGCATACTTGACTTGATCTATTGCATGTTTTTAGGTGGCTGAACCTATTTTGGATTATGATTTCTTCTTTATGTTTTCAGCTTATGTCCGTCCCTTTTTTGCTTCTTTTTTCTTTTGTTGGTATTGTGAAAGAGTTAGAATGCTGCAAAAATTGTATTAGATCACAAAGTCTCTCTGCATTATATACAATTTGTTTTCAAATCCTGCATGATCTAGGCAATGGCCTATACCTAGCCACTACTGTTATAATTATTGGCTGCTGCGATAGATATATTAGCAGAAATATCATTTCGAAGGTTTGCCATTATGCTACAAAACCGGATATTCTGTGTTATCCAATATGAAAACCCTTTACCGTTTATGAATTCAATATAGGATATTTAGAATCTCGCTATCTCCACACACCTATTCCCACACCTAAAAAAGGGAAAATCCTTTACATGTACTGAAACATAATTCCTTTAGTTATGCATAGGTGGGGTTGAACCATTATCTTATCCCTTGCATCAGATAATATGTTACATCAGTTTCCTAGTGAATCTACATTTGATGTGTTCCTATAGAAAGCTCATAAAGCTTCTCACTGCAATGTAATCCAGAGTTGCACAACTCATGTCCAAATAAGTATTCTGGTTGTCGACTTGATTTATTATTGTGGTTTAGATAATGAATATACATTTTCCTTGTTTGGAACTTTTTCGATGTCCCACACTCCTTTCCGTTTTTTATTATTTGTACTGACATCTATGGTTATATTTCCTTTTGAAATTTATTCTTGTCAATTCGTCATGAATTGAATGAGAACTGATATTATATGTTCTCGGGATTTTTGAAGTGTATGCTGACATGCAAGGTAATCAGTCCTTGATGAGCAGGTTTAATGTACAAGGATTTCCTACTATTTTAGTGTTTGGTGCCGACAAGAGCAGCCCATTTGTGTACGAGGGTGCAAGGTCTGCTTCAGCAATTGAGTCTTTTGCCTTGGAGCAGCTGGAAATCAATGTCTCTCCTCCTGAAGTATCTGAACTGACAGGCCCTGTAAGCAATCATGTCATGATTTTGTATTTGCTAAATCCCAGCTATCAGTGGTGGGTATAACAATGGTTCCCCTATTATAGGATGTAATGGAAGAAAAATGTGCGCCAGCAGCAATATGCTTTGTAGCTTTTCTCCCTGACATCCTGGATTCTAAGGCGGAGGGAAGAAATAAATATCTTGAACTTCTATTATCAGTTGCTGAAAAATTCAAAAGGAGCCCCTACAGGTAAGAACTTGACCAACATACATTGTTCCATAACTTTCATCTTTATGTAATGGCTAACTGAATGGAATAAATTAAATCTGAAGGATGCGGACAGGCAGGTTCTTGATAAGATTGATTTAGTGTTAGGAAACAAGTACTTGGTAATTTGAACGTGAAAAGAATATCAACAAAATTATCTCTTATCGTCTATCTCCCAAAATAATACACTTAAGGCTGGGTATGAGAAGATGATTTGTCGTTATTAGAAAATTTAAGTTCCTTTGAGATAAGAGATAATGCGGGCGAAATAATGAAAGATGCTATACCTTAGAATCTTAAGTGATATTTTCGTAATTTTCCTAAATACATTTTGTGAGGCCTCATGAGAACAAAATAAATCCACTAATAAATTTGATTATCAAGTCAAGCATTAATGAAAATATTTCTATAGATTTTATTAATGCCTATAGGTACATATTATAGTGCATATCATATTTACATCAACACTATTTCTACATCTCACTTATTGATGCTCTAAAGTCTATTTGGATACCCAACCAATCAAATTTGCTCCTTTAGACTAGTGTTAGTCCTCTCCTTCCCAAAAATCTGAAATTGATGGTGGTGATTTTCCCTTGGCTAGTATGTGAATGATATCAAGCAATTTACATGTGGCTAACTATGAGAGTGTGACATGACTAGGCCTGTAAAGTTATATATCATATTGCATAGTATAAATAGGATGCTATGAAGCAATACAATGCAATGAAATGATGAGTCATAATTTAGGGAACAATCAAGCGATGGTGCAACATTATATATGTGTTTCCATTATAATCTATGGCTGGCTGGGCTAGAGTTTCCTACCAACAACAGCAAAATCTACTGGGCCTTAGATGTGCCTTCATCAGCATTATCCGCAGGTCTGCAGAGCATTGTACAAATAATAACTGTCCTTTGATAGCGACAATCTTAATTCAGACACTCGTGCTACTGTGAAATAAATGCATCGCATGAGCCTAGATCATTAACGATCATACTCATATCACACGTACACTTGGGAGCTGATTAAGTCGACTCAGGTTGTGTGCCCGCATACAAATTTTGAATGATAACATGACCCAAATGGAGGATTTTCAGCATCAACATTAGTATCAACAAAGCCTTTGGGGTCGGCTATATGAATCCATTTCTTCAACTTAATTAAGGGTTATCTCATAGCTAAATTCACAACTCAACATGTCGTTTTTAATTGCTTCCATTCTTGTTTGTTTAAGCCTATCTCTATCTCTGTGGACGACTTCTCCTAACTGGTGCATATAAAGGTCCCCATGACACATGACCAAAAAAGCACAACGTCAGGCCATCTTAATTGGTTCTCTTCTATTATATTCTCAATTAGAGCAACTTCTAATATCTTGAAGATGCTTATTTCTTTTATTCTATCTGTTAATATATTATCAATTATCCATATGTGAGTACCAGTTATCTATAACTGCAAACTAACATTATTGACAATTAAAGTAATCAGAACTTTGTAGAGACATTTCCAAAATTAATCAATGAATATGGGAAGGGGCCATAAAACTAGTCATTGTAAATTGTTGATAATTTCTCCTCAGAGACTCCATTTGTACCCTATACATTGACAGTAGAACTGAGTTAGTCTGATATCTTTAAGGTCTCTATGTTTCGAGACACAGCCTAGCCCTCTGATACTGTTCAAAACCTTCCTCTCTATGTTTTGAGACACAGCCTAGCCCTCTGAAACTGCTCTAAACCTTCCAAGTATATTCCAAACTCCTTCCGAGACGTCTAAGTCTTTGTAATTCCCTCGTATAAGATTAGGCTATCATCAATGACTGTTTACACAACCTGAGAATTAATAGGAACTAAACCATAACGTTAACAGTACTGTAAATTGAATTTTGTAAAGGTTTCCAGACTGAATAACATTACTGATCTATTTCCATCTTTTTTCTTTGTTACCTCGTACTCCTATAACTGTCATCATCACCGTCATCTCTCCCCCCCCCCCTCTCAAAGTCTTTGTTGAGGATGAAGTTGGGATGACGATTCCTAAAAAATAAAGCCTCATAAATTGACAAAGTTTGCTCACTGTTAAAAAAAAAAAAAAATTGAAAATTACAGTCTTCCGCCATGTGAATAACCCCTGAACATTGCAACTATGAAGCACAAAAATAAATAAAAATTGGATATGGGTATGGTGCGTGGCGAATTTTGAAAATGCAGGTGTGGGGATGCAAATTTTTGTATATACACATGCAAAAAAAATTGTGTCTATTACGTCAATCTTGTAATGTATAATCTAAATGAGAGCATTTTTTTTTTTTTTTTTTACTCTGATAGCTAACAAGGTTGTTCTGTTAAAGTAAATACTGTTTGATATATAAATGAATTAAGCATATAGGTATGGTTAAGAAGTGTTCGTGTGAGAAATGTGCATGTGTCCAAGAGTCGTCCTTAAAAGTTAGAAATGTATATGCAGTCGAGGACATAAAGTCGATATATATATGAATTAAACATATAGGTATGGTTAAGAAGTGTTCATGTGAGAAATGTGCATGTGCCCAAGAATCGTCCTTACTTAAAAGTTAGAAATACATATAACGTCGAGGACAGTTGAGAACTGTTCAAAACAATATATATAAAGTCGAGGATGGTGTCAAAGTGTTCAACATGTAACCAGGGAGTATCCAACTGTGTAAGGTCTGACAGATGTCCAATTTAGGTACGGTTTATGGCAGGAGTGTCCCTGCTATGTATCATTCTATAGAGACACGCCAAAATATTCAAAAGCCCAAACATAGTATGTTTAGCTCCTATGAAATTTTAATTGCTCTAAACCCATTCTGTTTTCTAAATTTACTCATCTTGCAATTTTTTTTTTCTCTTGTTTGTTTTTGGATGTTATAGAAGATCTCAAGAACAAAATATGCTTGTTTCAACTCCTTAGCCATGTGTACCTTTCTGGATGCATACCGTTCTTTTAGGTTTTAGGAGACATTGTATCTGTTACAAGGAAGATAGTCTTGTATGTATTAATGACTTCACTGGGGAAATGGTCTAGCAATTGATTCTAATTTCTAAATTATGCAGACTTAATTACATATATTTTTTAGAGCAGCCGGGTGTCAACAAGCTTGATAAGTTGTGCTCATTTAGCCAAATACTTATTAGTTCTTTGAGCACATGCATCAGATTTGTAGTGAGAGAGTTCATTCAAAATCTGCTGTTTCATTTGCCTAGTTTTGTGATCTACTTTTGCATCTGACCTGATTTCAAACTGAAATATGGTGCCTTTACTCGGTCTGTGCACTTGCACGTCACTTGTGCATGTGTATGTGAGTGGAAGTGACTAATGCTTTCTGTGGAAATGGGAGGTCAATGTGATGGCATGGCTAACAGAGTTTAATATGTTGTTGCAGCTACGTTTGGGTGGCTGCTGGCAAGCAGGTTGATCTAGAGAAGCAAGTTGGTGTTGGTGGTTATGGTTACCCAGCGCTGGTAGCCCTAAATGTGAAGAAAGGAGTATATGCGCCTCTTCGGAGTGCTTATCAGCTTGACCAACTGATGTATCGACCAGTCTCTCTCAGCTTAACCTGCATAAACAAAAACTCAAATAGATTATGTTTACCCGCACGCACACACATGTATGCTAGCTTATAAAATAAATAAAAACTCATAAAATATTTTTCCTGTGTCTGCAGTGATTTTGTGAAGGAAGCAGGGCGGGGTGGTAAAGGAAACCTACCCTTAGGGAGTGCCCCTACAATTCTACCAACTGAACCTTGGGACGGTAAAGATGGGGAGATTGTTGAAGAGGATGAATTCTCGCTTGAAGATCTTATGGGAGAGGAAGCTACTGTGAAAGATGAATTGTAATGCCTTAAGCTATATTATATAATGGAATCTGCTCCTTCCAGTCGATTCATTTTGATTGGAGGTTTTGTGGGAAGTTATGGCAAGTAAATTATGGATATTTAGTGCTTCCTGTTGGTAATATAGGCTGAGCACTCTTTATATGGTTTAATTTTCGGTTGAATATCTTGAGTTCTGTGGATAAGAGCATTTAGGCTTGGGTCAAATATATGGTGCAGTGTAGTTCTTTGTGCAGGATGGCTGCGAAGCTAGAATCATCCGATGGCTACTCATTATAAGAATTACTCACTAATGCAATCGTTTTGATTCTTAGATTAACTTGATAGGTTCAGACTATCGATAAATTAAGTATTTGCCAGCAACGAAGTGTCAGTACGTGCAGAAACTAGAGTAATGGCTATAGCTTAATCGTGTTTAGGTAGGCAATTGCTTAGTCTGATCAGCAATTAATTTGTCTCTCATTTTTTGGTTAGACCAAGAGGGCATATAGAGATGCCGCCCAAATGAATATTTCACCTTCACCATTGGGTAGAGTGTTTTACATATTAACTCTCAAGCGGGGGTTAAGGGTAAATTTTAAATTTTGATTGTTTACATCATACTCCTATTTTGAAACATCATCAATTTACTCTTTCTGTCTAATTTTTCTTTTTGCTATCTCTCTCCTATTTTTGTTTATCATGGCTGAATCTAAAATTCCTAAACTTTCTTTTAGTTTTGCTCCATTGTTTGTCTGCCTTACTTCCAATTTCGGCAGCACTCACCTCCTCCAAAGCCTCCATCCACCTAATGAGAACAAATGAATCATTACTTTATATTGTATTTAAATCCACATAATAATTTTCAATAATTTTTTTGAATCGAATATTAATGGAGTTTAATAATTTTCTACCGTCTTGTTTGAGTCAGATATTCATATCTGAGCCAAAAAATTCGTGGTCAGGTATTAATACCATTCGGAATTAAATTTGGTCGGGTGTTAATACTCGACCAGTGACTAACTGTCGTGTCCGCAAAAAAAATTAGTAACAATCAATTGTAAATAAAAACACATTAAAAGCTAGGAATATTTTTAATCCGTATTTAAGATTTGTCCTCTGACACCAATTGCATAATTAGATTTTTTCCATTTGCTTTAAAAAACTCAAACTCTAAATCCTAATTTCGCTTGTTACAATGAGTTCGAAGAAAAATTCTTCCTAATTTTTTGAGGCTAAAAAATTTTAGAGAGTCAGGAAATTGATGAGTTTGTCGGAGATGTGGTTTTTTTTAAAGATTTAAATAGCACAAAAAAATTTGGATTTTAGAGAGAGAACAGAATAGAAAGACGATTATAGTATTTTAATTTTTTAAGAAGTTAAAGAGATTTGGGATTTAAAGGGTAACTTGTTAAAAAAATAATAATAAACTTATAATTATTTGTAAATTTCAAATCTATGCATCAAGAGTAAACTGTCATGCATACATAGAATTTCCTATCCAGTAAGTTTTGATTTCGAAATTTATTAATTAAAAAAATTAATTATTAACTAAGAATTAAAAATGAAATTTTATATCACTTGGATTATTAAATTATCTATCCGAAAATTATTTTTCCTAACCCACATTGTCATCCCTTGTAAAAGTGGAGACAAATTCAAAACACATTGTAAAGGTCTTTGAAATAGTATATGGAAAATTCGAATTGAATTGCTAAGGCAAACATTGGTCTTTAGGTGCCCTTACAAATATTGTCCCTTGTAAAATTCAAAACACATCGTTAAGGGGTAACTGGATAAATTGATATTTCAATCTTTACCACTTACTATGATTAAATTTATAAATTAATAAGTTAAAAATAGTATCATAATCGTTAAATAAGTACTAAAATATAATATTAATAATACTAATTATTTATTTTTCGTATATCAATTTCTAACAGTATTTGTAATGCTCTGCCCATTATATATTGTATTTTATTTAAATTGTGTAACAGCCCATTTCTCTCCCTACAATATCTTTGTATTTTTCAATACATTATTTTTATATTTATTTATTTTAAATTATATTATCCAGATAGTTAATGTGGTTGGATTGATAATAGTATTATTTAACAAATCTTATCTTTAACTATCATACAATTTATGTTGTCAAAAATACTAGTTAGCTTGATAATAACCAATTTAATTAGTTTAGATTCAATTAGTTTTTAAACTCATCATATCTAACTTTATATTAACCTAAATGTATATAAATAAACATAAACAAACTGAACAACACTAAAAAAAAAAAAAAAAGGAAAAAAAAGAAAAAAAAGGAGAAAAACTAAACATTTAAGAAAATAAAATGAAGAAGAATAAGGAGCAAAAAGGATAACTGATCCGAATCGAGGGCAGTCTTTTATGGCATGTGTTATCTCCATTTTTCTCTTGCGCACCTTTCTTTTAATCCTTTTGTATTTTATTTAAAAAGACTATAGCATTAATAAATTTATTGATTGTATTAGGAATACATATAAAGTTAATTCTCAAAATATCTGTCTTATCATTTAGTTCACCATGTAAATTAAAAGGTTTAATTTAATTTAATTTAATTTTATTTTTTAAGTTTGAATATATTAAATTAATTTCTTTTGACAATTAAAAGGAGATAATAACAGTGAATATATTTAACCCAAATTATAGTTTATAAAAGGATGCTCAAATTTTAGATTATAAATTAGTGGTACACATTTGCAGACACAACCAATAAAAAGTTAGCTACATACTTTGATTCATTTTATTTATTTATCATTCAAAATTAATCAATTTTATGGTATAATGCATCAAACCACTTGTAATATTTATGTTGTTTTATATTTTTCATTAAAATGTCACACTTTTATTTTATTTTATAGTTAGTCTCTGTTTTTAGATTTATTTTATATTATATAGTAATTAAGATGAAGTCACAATTAAAATAGTATAGCTTCTTTTGAAATTGTTTTACCTACTTGAAACATTACATAAACTGTTAGCTTTCTTTCTTTAATAGCCATAACAAGTTTAGAAATTCATATTTTAAGGTTATTAGTCAGTCATGATTAAAACCAGCATATGCGGATACTTTTATATTATATCTTACATGTTGACTTGATTCAATTATATACGTAGGATATCTAATAAATTAAATATGGTAAAGGGTTCTGATACTAACCGTAACGCCTCGCATCCCAAGATACGAGTATTATTCAGTGATGTATCATAAACGAATACACTAAGCCTAAAATACATGAATACACCCATGAACAACTACTACAAATACATACATGCATACAATGAGAGCAACATGGATTTAAAATAATAAATTTGTTCCAATGATTAATGAGCAAGACAAGTCTATAGGAGACTAAAAGGATCCTTATTATATTATCCAAAAGTTTAAGATTGAATAATGATGAATAATAAAGTTTCTCTTGAAAAAACAATATTAATAATATGAAGTGTCTCTCTCGCGTTCCTCTTGCAGTGGGCACACCTATCGAGCTCCGTGCTTTTGTTCAATATAAGCATCCAGATTTTGCAAGTCCTCTTTTTCTGTCACCTACAAAATTAAATTGTTTGAGAGCGCCAAACTAGCATTATTAGAACAACTTTGCAAGTGCAACAAAAAGAGAAATAATAACGCACTGCCACACTATGTGTGATATACATATACATAATACACAAAATATTAATAAATTTGAAACAAATGAGAGCATTATGGAAAGTACATTTTGTAAAATGAATCGTGAATTTTATAATACTTATCTTGGAGATGATAATTATCAACTGATAGTATATGCATGTTGTGAATGATATTATAGTAGATATAGAATAATGGAAATCAACATACATGTAAAACATGATATGACGTATTATGTCTATTATGAATTTATTTAGAATTATCAAGAGAAACATAATATATTTTAAAAGCATCCCGTACGTACCCGGAACATCTCATGACTTCTGATACTGTCCTAGAAGCGTACCGCAAAATATTTAAGAAAACACGATGAACAAGCTTATGATCTGGTACGTGAAGCCCTACAATATGATATGATGGTGATTCAGTAATCATCCTAGAACCTCCTATAATAGATATCTAAAATTCAGTTGTGCAACTTAAAATGTATTCCTCTTAAAATATATGTTCAACTTTCTCCGTTCCTCATACTCCATTTATTTTATTTGATATCCTACATAAATAATTGAATCAAATCAAGATATAATATAAAAGTGTCTACATGCAATGGTTCTAATCATGACTGACCAATGCATTAAAACATGAATTCCTAAAGTTGTTATGACTATAACAATCAGTTTAGTTTACGCTTCAAGTAGGCAAAAACAAGTTCACAAGGAGCTATACTCTTTCATTTGTGACTTTATCTTAATTACTATATAATATAAGGAAAAAAAAAATCTAAAAACGAGAGACTGAATATAAAATAAAGTAAAAATGTTGACATTTTAATTATAAACATAAAACAACATAAATGTTACAAGTGGTTTGATGCATTCGTACATAAAATTGATTAATTATGAATGATAAATAAATAAGATGAATCAAAGTATGTAATTAGGTTTTCAATGGTTGTGTCTACAAATTTGTACCACTAATCTATAATCCAAAATTTGAGCATCCTTTTATAAATTATAATTTGAGTTAAATTCAGTCACTGTTATTATCTCCTTCTAATTGTCAAAAGAAATTGATTAAATAAACTCAAACTTAAAAATAAAATAAAATAAAATAAATCTTTTCTAATTTACATGATGAATTAAATTATAAGACAGATTTTTTGAGAATTAACTTTATATGTATTCCTAAAGCAACCAATAAATTTGTTAATACTATATTCTTTTTTAAATAAAACACAAAAGGATCATAAGAAAGGTACACAAGAGGAAGATGGAGATAGTGTTAGATACCATACAAAATTACATAATAGATCTTTATATCAAATCACCAAAAAATTATAAATAAAATATGCAGAAGCGTACCTGAATCCATATCAAAAAATCACGTTGTAAAACTGTGCGATTGGCCTTCCAGGTCACACGTGATTTTCCAGATCTACACATTTTCTTTTCTGTACCCCTTTAACTTTTCTCTCTAGTTTCTCTCTGTCGATGGGATACAGAAAAGAATCAAAATCACGTGTGACCTGGGAACCATAACCGCCTTTCTATAGACAAATCTGCATATTGGTATTTCTGATTTAGCCCATCATAAAATCAGAAATTACCCATTAAGTTTTTACACATAAAAAGCCTACACCCTATTAGATATATTAAAACCCAACTTAATTAGATCACTTTTAATTGGGTCCAAGCATATTAGACAGTTTACAATACATGATTATTCACATATATATGGGCCAATGTTGGATAATGATCTAACAATCTCCCACTTGGACCATATATATAACCTTATAATCATGTTTTACATAATTACCGAATGAGCTTAACTTTACTGTCATTTTTGAAATGTATCTGTAACCAATCCGGTCCATCAATCATACTAATATAGGATCAAAACGACTTTTGTTACAGTAATCGTAACTCAACCCATCAATGGTCACGTATATCAATACAACTGAATGATATGGATCATGATGTGGATGTGCAGTATGGAAATTTCATATAATGTGATCTTAACATGCCTATTTCCAATTGGTCCTCCCTTAAACCTTATTGAGATCAAACAACATAATAATTTAGAGTGTGAATAAAACAAAACCTTATTTCTGCAGAAAATAACCTTAATATCATAAATTGAAATAATTGAAATATGTCTATATCATAAGAGCATCTTATAATACAAACTCGCACTAAAACTGAATATCATCAATAGACACGACACTCATACAAGCAATATGCTCATAAAACACTTTCGGTGGCAGTTCCTTAGTAAGCTGATCCACAATCATGGAGTTTATTCCTATGTGCTCTTTAGACAACTGTCCACTCTGAACTCTTTCTTTGACAACCAGGAACTTAATGTCTATATGCTTCGACTTCTTCGAGCTTCTGTTGTTGTTGGAATATAGAATTACTGACTTATTGTCACAAAATAACTTGAGTGACATATCAATAGAGTCCACTATGCGCAGCCCCGTGACAAAATTTCGCAGCCATATCCCATGATTTGATGCCTCATAACACGCTATAAACTCAGCTGCCATAGTAGAAGAGGCTATAAAAGACTGTTTAACACTCTTCCAAAGGATAACTCCTCCAGCTAGAAGATAGATTTAACCCGACGTGGATTTCATATTATCTTGGCATCCAGCAAAATCAGAGTCAGTATACCCAATGATCTCAATCTGATCTGACCTCCGATACGTGAGTATGTAATCATTTGTTCTCTGTAAGTATCACAAAGCCCTTTTGGTTGCTTTCCAATGGTCTGCTCCTGGATTCTTAAATACCTGCCCAACATTCCTGTAACGTACGCGATATCTGGATGCGTACAAACCTGAGCATATATCAGACTCCCCACTGCTGAGGCATTGGGAATCTTCTGCAATTTCTTTTTCTCAAAATCATTCTTAGGGTACTGATTGAGACTAAACCAGTCTCCCTTAGCCACAGGGGTATCACCTGGTTTACAATTTTGCATGCCATATCTTTTAAGAATCTTTTCGATATAGCTCTTTTGTGATAATCTAAGAATGCATCGAGAGCGATTTCGGTGTATCTGCATCCCTAATACAAAAGAGGCATCACCACGATCCTTCATCTCAAAATGCTTAGCTAGAAATCTCTTGGTTTCGTGCAATATGCCTATATCATTGCTGGCAAGCAAGATGTCATCAACATATAATGGTATACACAGTTATCGACCAAGTTCACCTCAAAACCGAATGAGATGATCACTTGATGAAACTTGAAATACCATTGTCGAGATGCTTGCTTGAGCCCATAGATGGTTTCTTAAGTTTGCAAACCATACGCTTTAAGTCTCCCGACACAAAGTTTTCTGACTGGACTATATATATCGTCTCGTCAATGTCACCATTGAGAAATGCTGTTTTGACATCCATCTGATGTAACTCAATATTGAAATGTGCCACTAATGCCATTATAATCCTGAAAGAGTTCTTTGAAGAAACCGGAGAAAATATCTCTTTATAGTCGATGCCTTCGTTCTGCGTAAAACCCTTTGCGATAAGACGAGTTTTACATCTTTCCACATTGCCTTTCGAATCCTTTTTGGTCTTAAATATCCATTTGCAACTAATAGGTTTTGCTTCTTCAGGCAATGGGATAAGATTCCACACGTCATTGTCCTTCATAGACTTTATCTCCTCATTCATAGCATCTATCCACTTTTGAGAGTTAAAACTTTTGATGGTTTGACGGAAGTTGATCGGGTCATTTTCCATCACTTCAACGTCTATCTCATGTTCATGAAGAAATACAATGTAATCATCTGGCAATGCTCTTCTTCTCTCTCGAGTGGATCTTCTTAATAGCATAGGTGCTTAAGGTGCCAAAGTTTGCTCTTCTTGAATAATCTCCTGAACGGGAGGTTGTTCGAAATTGTCTTGATCTATTGTGTCTTGAACAAGGTCAGGAATGAAATCCTAATCAATGCCAATAACACCTGTGAGAATATCAACACATTCCTCTTTAAAGACAAAGTCCCTACCTGTATCCCCTCCCTCAAGCTCGACATCCTCAAAGAACCGGGTATTTCCCATCTCGAAAATTGACCTAGTCGTGGGATTATAAAACTTGTACCTCCTGGAACTTTCAGAGTATCCAACAAAGTAGCAACTAACAGTTCTTGAGTCCAGTTTCTTTTCATTTGGCCTATAAGGCCTTGCCTCAACTGGACATCCCCAAACGTGTAAGTGTTTAAGAGTAGGCTTCTTGCCCATCCATAGCTTATAAGGGGTTTTGACAGTCGCTTTAGTTGGAACTCTGTTAAGGATATATGCTGCAGTTTTAAGTGTTTCTCCCCAGAGTGATTTAGGTAAGATAGAATGACTAATCATACTCCTCACCATGTCCTTAAGCGTTATGTGTTGTCCTTCAATAACACCATTCATAATGGGTGAACCCAATATAGTATCCTGTGGGACGATACCGCATTCCTCTAGGCATTTAGTAAAAGGTCCTGGATATTGTTCACCTGAATCGTCATATCTGCCATAGTATTCATCACCACGGTTAGACCTGACGGTTTTGATCCTTTTGCTGAGTTGGTTCTCAACTTCAGCCTTATAATTTTTGAACACTTCCAGCGATTGTACGTTTTCATGAATGAGATATAGATAGCCATATCTAGAGAAATTGTCTATAAACGAGATAAAGTATTGTTGACCATTCCACGCAACAGTAGGAAATGATCCACAAATATCCATATGAATAAGTTTTAAGATGTCCAGAGTCCTGTTGGTTTCAAATCTTTTTTTGTTGGTTTGTTTTTCCTTTATGCAGTTAACACAAACATCAAAGTCTGTGAAATCTAAGGGATCGAGAATTTCGTCTGACATAAGTCTCTAAATTATCCGTCTAGAGATGTGACATAATCTCTTATGCCATAATGCAGCCGAATTCTCATTGGTTAATTTTCTCTTTACATCTCGAGTACTTAAATACAGAGATTTATTAAATGAAGCTATTGTGTTAATTAAATATAGATTATCGTGGCTTGATAAAGAACTGGATCCAACCAAATTTGAATCATGAAACAAACTAAATTTTCCATTTCCAAATGAACAAGAAAAACCAAATTTGTCCAAAGCAGAAAATAAAATCAAATTCCATCTAAAAGACAATATAAAAAATGTCTCATCAAGATCTAAATAAAACTCAGTTTTTAACAATAATCTAAACTTTCCAATTGCCTCAACTTGAACCTTCTTGCCATCACCCACATAAATATATCTTTCAACATCATTTGATTTTCGGCAACTTAGGCAACCCTGAATAGGCACACTGATGTGAGTGGTTGCACCAGAATCTATCCACCATGTGTGTACATGTACCAAAATTAAATTAACCTCAGAACAAAGTAGATTAAGAAGTATACCTTTCTTAGCACGCTAAGCGTGATGGTTACTGCAATACTTCTTTATATGCCTTTCAACTCCACAGAAGAAACATCCAGTATCTTCCGACTAAATCGGTTTCTTTTATTGTTTCTTCTGAGGTGCAGTATCTGTATCTTCCTTATCCTTTTTCCTCTTTTATTTTTCCTTGTCCTTAGAGGATGAGGCTAACTGAGCACTCTTTGTCTTTTCCAGTTTCACCCTATTCTCCTCTTGAACACAGTGTGAGATGAGCTCATTCAGAGACCAAGTCTCCTTCTGACAATTGTAACTCACCTTAAACTGGTTGAACTGAGTGGGGAGGGATATCAGAACCAGATGCACTAGCAAGTCCTCAGAGAATTCAAGCCAAGTACTTTTAGCTTTGAAGCCAGATAAGACATCTTCATGATGTACTCCCTAATATTACCTTTTCCTTTATACCTCATTGAAATAAGATTTGTCAAGAGCGTACCAATTTCAGCCTTTTCGTTCTTGACAAACCTCTTTTCAATATCCGCAAGGAACTTCTTAGCCGTAGTAATTTTTTAAGATATTGTGCTCCTAAATGCTTCTGGAATGGCTTTCTTTATGATCATTAGACACATGCTATTTGACTTCTCCCACCTCTCAATGTCCCTCTTTTATTCAGAAGAACTTTCAGTAATAAGAGGTGCAGGAGGAGGAGATCTCAACGCAAGATCGAGATTCATGACTCCGAGAACAATCAAAAGATTCTCTTACCATAACTTGAAGTTAGAGCCATTTAGTATAGGAATTGAATTGATGTTGGCACTAATATTGGCAGGATTTTTAAAGCTGAATCCAGAGAACAATAAATAAAAATAGCAAGCTCACATTACTTCATTAACCAAATAATAATAATAATTTCAAATAAATATAAACCCCATCTCAAGATATCAGGATTCCATTAATATTTTATTTTTGATCAACATTATTAACTTCTTAGTGATATTTTGGTGTAGTAATCAAATATTGATGATAAATAACATATCAAATAATAAATCTTCCTTTGGGCCGAGTCATTGTTCACATGTAAACCAAATAATCACCACGCATTTATTACAATAGGTACACATGCAATTATATTAAATATTAATCTTTCTTTGGGCCGATTAATATTCATATAAGTTATATGCACACAACCTTTTATATTTCAAGATAAAATTAATTTCAACAAGAGAGGTCACTTTGGTGACATGTTGCTTCAATCAATCAATCTTAAAATATATATCCAAAATATCAATATTTAAAATTAAAATTATACCGAATCGATCTTTAAAAGTTGTCAAAAAAATTGACCTTAAGGGAAAATTCTTTAAAAAATATATATGTGTATACATATTTTTTAAAACAAGCCCAAATCCAAAATAAAACCTTAATAGCCTTAAAAAAATTTTAATGAACAGTAATCCGATGAACAGTAATATGATAAACAGTAATCTGATTTTTTTCTTTTGTTTAATGATTCAATATAAAGTTGCTCTGACACCAATTGTTAAATGCCATACAAAATTACATAATAGATCTTTATGTTAAATCACCAAAAAATTATAAATAAAATATGCGAAAGCATACCTGAATTCATATCAAAAGATCACATTGTAGAGCTCTGAGATTGGCCTTCCAGATCTACACGTTTTTCTAAGAGAACCCTTTTAACTTTTCTCTCTAGTTTCTCTCTGTCGATGGGATACAGAAAATAATCAAAATCACGTGTGATCTGGGGACCATAACCACCTTTTTATAGACAAATCTGCCTATTGGTATTTTTGGTTTAGCCCATCGTAAAATCAGAAATTACCCATTAGGTTTTTATACATAAAAGGCCCACACCCTATTAGATACATTAAAACCCAACTTAATTAGATCACTTTTAATTGGGTCCAACCATACTAGACAGTTTACAATACATGATTAATTCACATATATATGGGCCAATGTTGGATAATGATCCAACAAATAGCACCTGCTTTAAAAGACTCCACTCGATGCGGAGCAGATTTTCTTTTTCTCCCTTTCTTCTTCTTTTCATTTTCACTGTTTACTTTTTTTTCCTTCTTTGTTTAGCCATGTGGTTGAACAGAGGAAAATTTCTAGTTTTATTTTCTTTTTCTTTTTTTCTTTTTTTTTCAAAGTTCTTTAGTTTATTTATTTTTATTTATATACATTTATGTTAAGATAAAGATAGATAGCATAAGTTTAAAAATAATTGAATCCAAACTAATTAAATTTATTATTATCAAGTTAACTAATATTTCAGATAAATACAAATTGTAAGATAGTTAAAAATAGTATCATGTTAACTAGTATTCTTTATTTGTAAGAGCAAAATATTCTCTTTTAGGATAAAATATAATGGTGGTATTTTTTTTTGTATTAATAAATAACATTATAGTTACAATAAAGATAACTTAATAATATAAGAGGTTTCTAAAACATAATATGTCCGAGATCAATGCTAGAATTTTGGAAAGTCAAGCTATCTAGACCATTTCTTGATGAGTTACTATCATTGATTATCATTCTTTAGTTTGAGATAATTTGCTTATAATAATTGAAACCAATATATATATATATATATATATATATATATATATATATATATATATATATATATATATATATATATATATATATATATATATATATATATATATATATATATATATATATATATATATATATATAGTTTACATGCTTGAATTCAATAATATACTTAGGACACAAATAATATATTTAGGTACCTAACCTAGGAGGTCCAGGGAGGATCATGGTCATGTCATATTATAGGGCTTTGGATCCGGGAGCATAAACTTATCCATCGTGCTTTCTGTGAGTACCTAGCGATACAGTCTTGAGGCAGTATCAGGAATCATGTGACCATTGTTCCGGTTATGTACGGGATACTCTTAAAACATGTGGTCTTTCCTCCTGATATTTCCATCTAACCCCATTTATTTTATTTGATATCCTACATATACAATTTAATCAAGTCAACATAGAAGATATAATATAAAAGTGCCAACATGCAATGGTTCTAATCATGTTTGACCAATGCTTTGAAACATTAATTCATAAACTTGTTATGGCTATAAGAAAAACAATCAGTTTATGTAATGTTTCAAGTAGGGAAGAGCAATTTCAAAAAAAAAAAAAAAAACTATATTCTTTCAATTGCGACTTTATCTAATTACTACATAATATAAAAAAATTTGAAATGGAGACAGCTATAAAATAAAATAAAAATGTTGACATTTTAATGAAAAATATAAAGCAACATAAATGTTACAAGTCGTTTGATGTATTCGACTATAAAATTGATTAATTTTGAATGATAAATAAATAAAATGAATCAAAGTAAGTAACTAACTTTCCATTGGTTGTGTCTACAAATATGTACCACTAATTTATAATCCAAAATTTGAACATCCTTTTATAAACTATAATTTGGGTTAAATATGCTCACTGTTATTATCTCCTTCTAATTGCGAAAAGAAATTGATTAAATATCCTAAAATAAAATAAAAATAAAAGAAAGCCTTTCTAATTTACTTGGTGAATTAAATTATAAGATAGATATTTTAAGAATTAACTTTATAAGTATTTATAAAGCAATCAATAAATTTGTTAATACTATAGTTTTTTTTTTTAAATAAAATACAGAAGGTTCAAAAGAACGGAATACAAAAGGAGGATGGAGATAGCACTTGGCTCAAAAGGCTCAAAAGACTCCACTCGATTCGGATCAGATCTCCTTTTTCTCCCTTTTCTTCTTTAGGACTGAACAGAGGAGAGTTTCCCCTTTTTTTTCCTTTTTTTTTTTAGTGTTGTTCAATTTGTTTATTGTTATTTATATACATTTTGGTTAAGATAAAGTTAGATATGATAAGTTTAAAAATTAATTGAATCTGATTTAATTAAATGTTTATTAATATGATAACTAGTATTCTAGATAAACATAAATTGTAAAATAGTAAAAAGATAAGATTTGTTAAATAATAATATAATCAATACTATCATGCTAACTATCTGGATAATACATTTAGAATAAATAAATATAAAAATAATATATAGATAAATACAAAGATGTTATAGGGAGAAAATTTGGGTGTTACAAACTGTGTCACCCTAATAATTATTGCCGCTTAAAACAATGATAGTAATAATTAAAATAAGCTTGTTTCCGTAGGTTGCTTTCAATATATTAGAGATCTTGTAGGTCTATGAAATATTCTATGAAAGGAAAATACACCTGCAAAATATTTTCCGGGAAGCAATGCCAACCTGGCAAAGATTTTAGCAACAGTTAACATGGCAAGTGATATGTTGAAGTAAACTCTTCATGGTTAGAATTTGCTATAAATACCTCACAATCCTCAAGTTTAAGACTTTTCTTCTAGCCAAAGAAATGCCATGTGTTGGTAAAGATTAAGGAGGGCAACCATCATCATCTTTCTAGAGATCAAGATTGGTGAGATTGAGAGTTAAAGTTTAGATCCAATCTTCTTTCTTTTATCCTTGAGACTATTGTCAATGTCAACGGGATCAAAGACGTGTCTAGCTAGACTCTCATCGTCATGATATCTTAGTATTAGTGTAAGAAACTTGTGTTGTTTTTCAATTTACATTTCACAGAACATACCAGGATTGTTACTGGTTTAAGGCAATTTCAGTCCCTAATCACTGAATTGTTAAATCCACATGTATATAATTATTTTTTAAAAAATCAATAGTAATTAGTTGTGGACTGGTTTCATTTAAATTATTATGATTCATGAGTTTTTGAAATTTATATCATTTAAATTTAGAGTTATTCTGATATTACCCTTTAAATTTTTAACATTTATAAAATTACCCTCTAAAATATTATAATATCCATATGCTGTAATTAAGTTGTTATATAAGGGAATATTTCCTTGATGCTTTGAAACAATCTAATTAAAACCCAAAATAACTCTTTTAAACCTCCATCCTCTCCTTTGCTCCCCTCTAATCCTCTCCTTCTTCATCCCCTTCTTCCTCCTCCCCTTCTTCTTAATTAAAATTTTCTTCCTTTCCAAACTCCTCCTTCAAGCACAATTCCTCTATCCAAATTCTCCTTGCTCTAATCCTCCTTCTCCTTCTCCTTCTTCCTACACCTATTCTTAAATAAATTCTTCTTCCCACCAAACTTCACTTATGAGCACAACCCATCTCGCCAAACTCCCCTTGTAATCCTCCATCTTCTTCTTTGTAACACCCCAGTTTCCATAGCTAGAAAGCTATGCCATTAAAACTATACAAGTGTTAAAAATCATATTTCATAGTTTATTGTTTACAAACCACAATGGAAAATACAAATCATAGAATATATATTTTTTGAAAAATCTAATTTTTAATAAAGTTCAAGTCCAACTAAACTTCAAAAGATAATCCAAAATTAATAAAAGTCATACAAATATCTCTAGTCAAATTCTCATAAAATATCATTATAATTTCAATAATAATAATAAGATAATCTAGTAAAAAAATAAACACTAAATACTCGGTGACCTGCTCTTCCAAATATATCAAATTCTATTATGTAACTAAAACCTTTGTTTTTAGGTTTGCCCATAACTTTGGTAATGCACAACCAGTGGTTACCAGTAAAACTAGTAATACAATAAAATAACACTAATAAACCAATGGAAAACAATATATCAAAACAATAATACAAACATGATGCAATTATGCAGATACAGTAGAGAATGGATCAAATGATCTACGCACAATAGCAATTCATTTAGTCGTAACAAACGATCAATAATCAGAATGTGATGACCTTCAGTGATATAAGATCTCATATAAGACACATTAGTTTTGCTCTCCGAACTCAAGAAAAAAGTAAGCTGCCATCTCAATCGGTGGCCAATACTTTTAGGTAAAGTCAAAGGAATAAACATTATTACTTTTCCAATTGATAACGATATACTTAAGATATATATTGCAATTAGTTTGCGAAATGGAAAAGTACTTGATGAACCCCTTTCAAAAGGAGACATTAAAAATATACAGGATGATGATTCAATGCAACAATCTAAAGATGATGATCCCAAAGAGTCCACTTCAACGACTTACAAGCCATATGTACTGTTTCCCCAATATTTGAAAACTAAAAATATTAATTCATCTTATACTAATATTTTAGAAATTTTCAAACAGATACTAAATAATATCTCTCTGTTGGAAGCAATCAAGAAAGTTCCCTCATACACAAAATTTTTGAAAGACTTGTGTACAATTAAAAGACGTCACAATGTACAAAAGAAGCCATTTCTCATATAACAGGTAAGTGCATTACTCTGCTATGAAATGTTTCTTAAATATAAGGATCATAGATGCCCAACTATTTCGTGTATGATATGTCAACATAATATTGAGAAAGCTCTACTAGAGGTGGAGCTAGTATAAACCTCTAACCATATTCGGTTTACTATTAATATAATGAATTGTTTAACTGGTGCTTAATGTTCAAATGTCACAGGATGGATTCTTGAAACTGAAGTATATGAAGAGTTACCTCCAAGCATAAAGAAACTGATACCATCCAATATTCAAGCCCCAATATTTGAGCTAAAACTGCAACCCAAAGATCTCAAGTATATATTTTGGGACCTAAGGAAACATACCTGATGGTCACCTTAGCGCATCTTGAAGAGAATCAGGAGGAGCGACTACTCTCGACATTGCGGAAGTATAAGAGAGCTTTAGGATGGAATATGGCGTACATCAAAAGTATGAACCCCTTATTTGCACACATCGTATCACTTTAGAAGATGGAGTTAAGCCAATAAGGCATATGCAATGAAGGCCTAATCTTGCCATGAAGGAAGTGATTAAATCCAAAGTGTTGAAACTTCTCGATGCTAGCATTATCTATCCAATAGCTGATAGTAAGTGCGTAAGTCAAACTAGGTTATCCCAAGGAGAGGTGGAGTACCAGTTACTGAAAACAAGAGTGGAGAGATGATACCCACTCGTACAACTATGAGTTGTCGTGTGTGCAATGATTATAGAAAATTAAACCAAGTAAGACAAAAAAATACTTTCCATTACCATTTCTTGACCAAGTACTTGAGAGAGTTGCTAAGCACGAATTTTACTGCTTTCTTGATGGTTATTCTGGTTATTATCAAATTAAAATTACTTTAGAAGATCAGGAAAAGACTATTTTTACCTGCTCCTTTAGCACATTTGCGTTTAGAAGAATGACATTTGGATTATGTAATTCATCTACAACATTTCAAAAATGTATTATTAGTATCATTAGCGGTATCATTGAAGACTATCTAGTGGCATTTAGGATAATTTCTTTATATTTGGAGATAGTTTCAAATCATATTTGACTAATCTAGGAGATGTACTTGATCTTTGACAACAAAAGGATTTACTTCTAATTTGGGAAAAATGTGACTTATGGTTACAAAGGGTATTGTATTTGGTCACATTGTTTCATCTAACGTGATGGAAGTAGATAAAGTTAAAGTCGAGTCCTTTTTTTCCCAAAATACCAATACCTAAAACTATAAAGGATATACGTTCAATTTTAGGATATGTAGGCTTTTACAGAGGGTTTATAAAGGATTTTAGTAATATTACTAAACCTCTTTCTTGCCTTCTCGTGCAAGATGTGTAGTTTAAATGGAAGCAGATATGCCAAATAACTTTCGATATACTAAAGGAGATGTTCATCACGACACAATAATGCAACCTTTGAATTGATCACTATCATTTGAAATTATGTGTGATGCAAGCGATTATACAATTGGAAAAGTACTGAGGCAACAATGAGATAAGAAGCACTACGTACTTTACTATGCTAACAAGACTCTCAATAATGCACAAACAAATTATACAATAATAGAGAATGAGCTTTTAGCTATAGTTTTTACTCTTGATAAATTTCGTTCATATATTTTAGGCTCATATGCAGTTGTTTTTGCATATCATTCGGGGTTCAAATATCTCTTATCAAAGAAGGATATAAAGCCATGTTTAATTTGATGGATACTGTTGTTCCATGAGTTTGATTTTGAAATCTGGAAAATATGGTTGCCGACCACCTCTTTCATCTAGCCTTTGACAACGATAAACTACCAATTAGAGACTTATCCTTGATGATCAGCGATTTTCCATTAGGACAACTGCATGATACATTGATATCGTTTATTTTCTTGTTGCAGGTAAAAGGCCAGGTCATTGGAGTGTGCAAGATAAACAACGATTCCTATATTAGATATGTCGTTTCATTTATGATGATCCTTACCTATTTAAGTATTGCTTGGACTAAATCACTAGGCATTGTGTGCCCGATGATAAGATCCAAAGTATCATTGCTTTCTATCACACAGAAACTTTTGGTGGCTATGTTCATGGTCCAAGATTCTCCAATACGAATTTTCACTGGCCAAAGATCTTTGTAGACACGGACAAATATTTTAAATGTTGCGAATCATCTTAGAAATTAGGAGTACTAACCTGGAATAATGATATACCTCTAATACCTATTCTTACAATTGAAATACTCGATTGCTGGGGTATTGACTTTAGGGACTGTTTTCTATTTCAAACAGATATATCTAAATCCTTATAGCGGTTGATTACGTCTATAAATCATGGAAGCTGCTGCATGTAGAAACAATAATCAACAAATGGTGATCAAATTTCTCAAGGAACACATATTGTCCATATTTGTGATCCATAAAGCTATAATCAATGATGGAGTTTTTATTTCTGTAATAAATTCCTTTGAGAATTTGATGAAAAAATATCATATCACACATAAAATTTTCACACCATATCAACCACAGTCAAATGGACAAGTTGAATTAGCCAATATGGAAATTAAACAGATTTTAGAGAAAATGGTTAATCCATCTCGCAAAAATTAGTCACTTAGACTCGTTGACGCTTTATGGGCTTACCGTACAACATATAAAATAATCTTAGACATGTCTCCATATAGAATATTTTATGGAAAAACTTTCCATTTACTTGTGGAGATTGAGCATAAGATGTATTCAGCAATTAAAACGGTTAATTTAGCCTCAATTTTGCAGGCCCATTATGAAAGTTGCAAATGAATGAACTGGAAGGGTTAAGATGTGATGCTTATGATAATTCACGCATATTTAAGGAAAAGATGAAAATATGGCATGATCGATACTTTTCATGCCGTATTTTTAACCATCCAACAAAGTGCTTTTGTATGATTCACTGTAGGAGGTGAAATTTATTCACTGCTAAGATAAGACCAACCAAAGAAAAGTAATGCATCACCATACTGAGTTGGCAAAAAAACAAGTAAGAACAAATGACTATCTTTGCCATACCAAGACTTCAATCTCGCAGAACAAGAAAAGATTCTTCACCAAACCGAGAAAATCCAACTTCGCCAAATGAAACCGTATTTCTTGCCAACCAGGACAAGTCTAAAAGTCTCAAAAGAGCCAAAAGAAAAAGTCCACTTCGTCAGCAAAGACAACCCATCCTTGCCAGACCGAAGAAAAACAAACCCAAAAGGATTACCAAATGACCGAAATCAACTCTCCAGAGAAAAATGTTCTAAGCTTGCCAACTAAAAGAGTCAACTCTGCTAACGAACATCTCATTATCGTTAGTAGGCAGTTATTCAAACTAATCAGATCATGGTGAAGTCTCACCATGATCCCTCAGATCAAATCGTGGTGCAGTTTCTACAATCTTCCATAAATTAAGGAACAGTTATAACTGTTTAAACTACAAAACCACTCCGAGTACATGGGTAAGAGAGGATCGGGAAAATCAAATCCAAAAAATCATACAGAGAGAGTTCCAATTCAACAAAGATCCTTCATAGACTTGTCAACGGAAGTAAAAATGGTCACTCTGATTATACTTCCATCGTTACATACTTCTTAGATTTATATTGATTAGTAAATAACATCTTGAGTGTTACAATTTCTAAATCTCAAAATTTAAAATTTTATTTTGTTTTTGCAATAGCTGCATTCTCAGCTAATGTTTTAAATGACAGAAACAAGCTAGCGACTCTGTTGGGGAGTCAATACTCTATCCTATAGGAATTTGTACCGCAATCTGGCAAAGTGACTATCGACATCGTTGTTGATAACCTGGTGATTGAATTCAACCAGGGAAAGTATAGAAAATTTCTCCATGCCAACTCTCTCTCCAATAAATACATAGGAACCTTCCGCGCAATGAGCAAGGTCAACTCGTCTTCCTCACGTAAGGCCGTACACTCCAACATTACTAAAGAAGCCGGCCACTTTGTGGTAAGTTCCCGAATCAGTGTACTGTAATAGGCTGACACCATGATTATGCGATCAACCACTCTTCGACGTACTTTTATTAGTATGGCTTCGCCCATTACAATGAGAGATTGTCAAATCCTTCTGTTAACCTGTCTGCCATCCCTCTCACCAACAAAGAAAGGAAGCAAGCGTTCTATCATTCCATTATCACCAAGCGGATGGTTAGGAAGCAAAAAATGATGGAAAGTGCCCTGGGTGACAGTAAACCCCACAGCGGCACAAAGAAATCTTTTGAGACCAGAGTTCGAGTATCGAGTGATGCCTCAACCTTAAAAAACTTGACCTAATAAAGAACAAAGTTTTCAAATTGAACCAAGTTCAAAGACCCATTGAGTACCGATTGATGATCCGCTACTCAACAGAAATGCTGACGGAGATCACTCAAACACCAACAAGTGCAAGGTAACCATGATCTCTTCAGAAATGGCTCTCACCCCAACTTTGGACTTGAGGGAACGTCTCTACTAGATTTTTCAGGCTCAATGAACCTCATCCACAATAACAAATCTATTGACCAAACCCTTAGTGTTTAGCTAATTATCACTCGCTTCACCAACTCTCCGCTCTGGGTGTCGATACCTTAGAGAGCTCGATATCATTTGAAAAAACTTCGGAAGGAAACCAAACTAGCCCATGCCACATTCAACATGGTTGGGCACGACGATCCTACACCGGGGGTAGCACGTTCAGATTCACCTCCTGACAGTCAGTCTGCCACCAAGGTTGATGGAGTCTAGTGCAACACGCAGTCTAGGATCGAATTGGCAATAACAAGTCGATCAATTTCTTCTCTTTGCAACAACTTGCAAGAAGAGGAAAACAATCCTGAGTAGTACATAGCATATGTTTCCTCAGAAACATGAAGTTCTTCCCAGTCTCGAGGTGTTTCTGCCCATACTACTAAGGATGAGATAAGCAGTTGGCTCCAAAACGTTAAACATCAGGAGGATCTAGCTCAGCAATAAAAAGGTGATGCTTGAGCAACAAAAGGCAATGATGGATGCCATCTTAGTGCAATTGCAATGGCTCAGCAAGGACTCTTCATAAGGAGAGCACAATAAATTGAGCGGATGTCCGCCTGAATCCGAAGATAAAGACAAAGAAATAGACGGATCCAAAGAAGAGAACAATGGTCTTCACCAAAGTGGGAAAACCACAAAAGACAAGGTACTGGAGGATATCCAAACAAAATTAGATGCTCTCACACACAAGGATACCTTAGAAAAGGCAGGGATAATGTGCCCTTATCCACTAGAAAGGGATCTAATCCCTTTTTCCGAAACTTACCGAGCTCCTAACATCGATAAGTACCATGGAAAGGTTCTCCCAATCAACATATATATCACTTTCATTCACTCATTGGAAATTCCATTGGTAATGAGGCGTTGATGACTCGGCTGTTTATTGGGTCATTAAAAAAAATCGCCGTTGATTGGTTCCGCACTTAGCCGGTTGGATCCATCAAAACATGGGCAAACTTAGAAGCTCGCTTTCTTGCCCACTTTTATGAGAATAATACCGAAGTATTCATGCCCACTCTCATTGAAGAGAAGCAAAAGAAAGATGAATCTATAAAGGACTTCGTTGAAAGATTTAGAAACCCATCTCTTAGATGTCCTGAAGGTATGTCTCTTTCTATGGTGCTACAAAACTGCAAGTACAATCTTCGTGTTGACATCGAAACCAATATGGGTGTAGTCCACGGTCATATATGGAAAAAATTACAAGAACATACTGAGATTATTGAGAAATCAATCTCAAGGTTCTCAGTCGACGATAAAGGCAAATAATGGGTAGAAGCTACTACAACATGCAATCTCTCTTCCAAATTTAAAGAGAAGAACATGTTGTTTATAGACATGCCTTTGGAACCTAAGAAGAGCTTGCCGTCCGAACAAAATACAACTCCATCTCAATGAGCACAAAAAGTACTCATTTAAAGTTGAACATGTGGTTAAAATTTTCAATATGTTGGTCAACAACAATGAGATTGAACCGCCAGAACTCAAGAGGCCAGAAGAAGTGGGACATACAAAAGATTCCAAATATTGCCACTATCACAGGATCCTAAGCCATCCTACCTAGGATTGCTTCACCTTGAAGGATAAAATTTAAGCTCTGGTTGATGTGGGGATACTTCGCATAAATGAACAAAAGAAAAAAGTGACCATAAATATGGTCTCTCCTCAGTTTGGTCACGAATTATGGTCTCTTGTAATTTTTTACCATCATCTGTTGCTACAAACTTGCAGGCACTAAACGTTGTGTCTCGGTCCTTGTAACGCCCCATTTCCTGGAAGGATACGAAAATGGAGTGCGTTACCAGCGAGCACATGTAAGTCGACGTGCACGAGGCTTATAAATATGTAAAAAAAAGAAATGAATGAAACTAAATACTAGTCATCTACTAGGATCTTGGAAGTTAGTCTAATGTCATATACAAGAGAAGATATATATGTCTAAAATAAGAAGTAATAAGTAAAATACTGATATAAAAGTTGGAAATGAAGTCCTAAAGGGGTGATACATACCAAATAAAAAGTACAAAAACGGAGGCCTAGAAATCTACTCCTATTCGGCCTGCTCAAGAAAGAACGGGTCGTGCAATGGCAGATTCTCGCTCACATTTTCAGTACCTGAGCGTGTGGGGGAGCTCAAGGTCAAACCCGGCAAGTAAAACAATAAAAAGTAGGGAGCGTATAATATAAACAAATAAGTAAGATATGAGTGTGGATATGAAAATATGCGCATGTGTGGAAAATATTAAACAATCAAGTAACAATATCAAGTAGGGATATACATGTATATCAAGTCTAAATTAATACCTGATTTTAGTTTATATTTGAACTAAATAATGAAGAAATATACTCAAGTAAGATATGAGTGTGGATATAAAAATATGTGCATGTGTAGAAAATATTAAATGATCAAGTAACGATATCAAGTAAGAATGTACATGCATATCAAGTCAAAATTAATATTTTATTTTAGTTTATGTTTTGAACTAAGTGGTAAAGAAATAAACTCAAGTAAAATATGAGTGTGGAAATAAAAGTATGCGCATGTGTGAAAAATATTAAATGATTAAATAATAATATCAAGCAAAGATATATATGGATATCAAGTCTAAATTAATATTTTATTTTAGTTTATATTTTGAACTAAGTGGTGAAGAAATAGATTTGTATCGTAAGGAGTGTGCAATATGAAATACTAAGTAAAATATGAATTGATGTAAAAAAGCATATGCACATGTATGGGAAACAGTAATGATTAAGTAACAATATCAAGTAGAGATATACATGCATATCAAGTCTAACTAAATATCATATTTTATTTTTTATTTTGAACTGAATGGTGAAGAAATAGACTCGTATTGTGAAAATACCCGTGCATATCCAGGTCCCGGCCAAGATGCTGGCGCTGAACCAGTCGTACCGCTAAACAATCAAGCAGATACCGATACTGAGTAGTTGGTTGTCCCATCAACATGGACTAAATAATAGATGATGGCTCAGTATCATCCCGGCGCCCCTGCGGATGGGTCGCTATTTCGGTTGCGCAATCTATCTTAAACCTTTCACGATATAATATTTGTCACCCTTTAGTTCTCCCATAACCCAACATTTCAAGTTATATTACATGGAAATCAATCTGAAATATGAAAAACCAATCATATCAAGATTTCTACATACACATGTCTAGTAACAAGTAAAATGTGGTCCATGTCAAAATCAAGTTAACAGGCAAGTCATGATCCATGACAATATCAAGACATGTATAGTACTAATAAGAAAAATCTGATATAATTTCATGTATATTGTACAAGTGACTAGCATGTATATGTCAAGGCAAGCATGATAGTCATAAAATATTAGAATGTATTATGGAAATAATGATCACGTATGTAAACCACACATATACAATTATGCATATAAAGACATATTCGAAAGTTGATACTAAAGTGTAAAAATAGAAATTAAATAGGCTTAACACTATTATAACGATTACTTTAACAACATATGAATTTTCAAATTCTAGTATAATTTCATGGTATGCAAAGTAGAAAATTTATTAAACCTTATTAATGTATATATTTTTAAAGTGAATATGGATTAGCATAAATGAATCATGACCTAATATAATAGCTTGCATAAAAGAAATATTTTAATAAATTTAATGTAAAACTTATATGAAACTCTCTCTTTAAAACATGATAATGAATATATATATATATATATACACACACACATATTTCCTAATGGCAAGTGGAAAATAAATTTTAAATCATTATATTATATACAAAGAACTTATGTAAAAAACTTCAAATTTATATCCAATATGATGAACATTCATAAAGATAGTATCTTTATAATTTAAAAATTAAGCATATAGTTTAACTTTACAACTTGTAGTTTATGAATGAGAGATTATAAATAAAATGATAAATTTGATACATAAATATAGAGTAAAGTGTAAAAATTATATTTTTATTTTTCTAGAATAATCATAGAGATTTTTGTATAGAGACATTATATTTTTAAGTTTTAACAAGTCAACACTCTAAGTTAAGCATAAACAATTAGAGTTAGAAAAAATATGAGAGTGGATGTGATTTTATTTGCCTTGATGGGTGAATAAAGACAAAATAGTCATATGACAAATGACTAGTAATAATAGGTTATTAGAGTTGTTTAAGGCTATAATTTCAAATTAAACTATCCAAATAAAGTCAAATTTTATCTTTACAAGTCAAAAGAAGAGAGACTAGTCAAAATATGTGTACGACCCACCGGTGATTAAAATAATATTATTTTAAGTAATTATCCAGAAAATTTCAAACACAAATCACCGAAAATATAGAAAAAAGAGATGAACATAACGAAATTCTTAGATAAATTTGACATAAGAAACATAAGTTATGATAGAAATTATATTGTTACATCCTACCCTCCTTACAAAAAATTTTGTTCTCGAAATTTAATTTTTAACTGATTGGAATAATAAGATATCAATCAATTTATAAGAATGTGGTTATTGAGAAAATTGTTCCAATCAGAATGTAACTGAAAACTAACTAACTTGTCATACTATCAAAACTAGTGGGATAAATAATTAAAGATATATGATGAAAAAAATATCATGAGTCTCACTTATTAAGGTCCTTATGAATAGTTACAATAATTGCCTGCAGATCAATTATTGCCACGCCAATAGGTAAAACTGAAATTAGCGAAAGCATATGATTTTGGTCAAAAATCAACTACGGAGTATCTCATAAATCCGCTTGCTATAGTTCTAATGAATGAATGTAATTGTTGTCGATTGAGAATAAAACTCTATAATTACCACGTCAACTCAATAGGACTCCAATAACAGAAGTACAAGATTAGGTACATAGAAAATTAAAAGATAGATATAGTATGGATAAAACAATATGGCAAGATAGAAAATCAACTAATAATAGATCAAGACAGAAAATCACAAGATAAGATTTCAGATCAAAGAAAAATTTGGACATATTTATATATGACAGTAATTCTAAAGACATCCTAAATTAACCTAGAGCTCTAATACAACTCTGTAACGCCCCATTTCTTGGAAGGATACGAAAACGGAGTACGTTACCGGATGTGTAAGTCGACGTTGATGAGGCCTATAAGTATGTAAAAGAAGAAATATATGGAATTGAATACTAGTCATCTAGTAGGATTTTGAAAGTTAGTCTACTACCATATAAAAGAGAAGATGTACATATCTAAGATAAGAAGTAACAAGTATAATATTGATATAAAAAATAGAAATAAAGTCCCAAATGGGTGATACATACCAAACCAAAAATACAAAAGCCGAGACTTAGAAATCTACTCCTGCTCGGTGATGTGATATTTTGCTGCAAGTGCACAGTGTCGGTATAGTGCTATACAGGTAGTCCCACAGAGATCTAAAATGTTTTGCGATTTCTTACTCTTTCCTTAGTCTAACAGACTAACTATGAGATTTTAGATCGAGAGAAGATTAGTTTAAGTTCTAGAGGTTAGCCTAAGATCTCGAATCCATTAGAATAATAGCCTAACAATGAATTATCTCTTTCTTCCTAACTTTTTAATTGTGCACGGTTAAGTAACATATTAAAAAGGTGATCGTTTTAATTTGATTTTAATCGAGTGCCCCTAAGTAAGACCTATCAAGTGATGTGCAAGTATCGACCATCAAAGAGAACACTTTTCTTAAAAACAAATCATATCAAGTAGAAAATCTCATAAACAAAAGCAAAAGAAATAAACTTCAAACCCTAATCTAAGCATAGGCTATCAAGAAACCTAATTCAAGTATAACCTATCAAAGAAATTAGATTTATAAGTTTATTCAAGTCAATTTATTTATAGCAAAATCTCTATTGATAATTCTAAAAGCAAACAAAGAATAAGAATTCCAAATTTTCATCTACGCATATATTATCAAAATATTAATTAAGCATAATCTATCAAAGAATTATGATTTGTGAACTCCATCTTTTATTTATTTATAGAAAAATCATAAATTTATTTCTTTCTAGGAAGAAGATGAGATAAATCCATATTAGATCTATTAAACTAAATTTATCTATATCTTAGGGCTAAAGAAAATTAGTTACTCATATTCCTAATAAGCAAAATCAAATCTTTATTCATGAAAGCAAATAAATTTAATCTAGAAAGCAATAAAACCTAAATTAGAAAGCAATTAACTATATCTAGAAAGCAAATAAATAACTAAAAGCAATGGCTTACCTCTGGAGCACGGTATTGTGGCCGCTACCCTTTCAGCAAAACCCTAATTTTATTAAATTAAAAACGAGTACAAAAACTCAGAATCTCTCTTAGAATACAAGGAACGGCCAATATATAGGCTTCGGAAATCCAAACCCAATTCTAGAATAACTGAAAAAACTAAATAATTACAAAGAAGCGACGAAATCTCAGCTTGTGGGCCCACTTTAGGGCCGCTAAATATCTGTAAACACAGCCATTTGGCGGCTTTATTTTTAGTAAATCGATTAAAATTTCTTCCACGTGAGTCTCGTGTCTTGTAAATTTTATTTTCCAGACTGTATTTGACTTTGAGTTTCTTCAGCATCGTAGCCTCCTACTTTTGCTCACTTTAGAAATTTTTCGGACTCTGATTTCCGATTCCAACTCTGATTTCATGCCATCTCCTTGTACGAATAAAATTCCTGACAAACATACTAACAATACCTGAGTAGCATTATTTATATACAAAAATAGGTAATATGAACGCTATAAATAAGCAATATATGGCACTTATCACACCCCACACCTACCTTTTGCTAGTTCTCGAGCAAAATCTAAACCTAAAAAGAAAAATAAAAATCCTAACTCACTTCTGCATGAATTGCGATTGCACTTAGCACGTGCAACAAGGCTTTAAACTCCTAGGTTACTATAGTGGACGAGTGTTGTCTCGTGAGGGTTTGTAGTGAATATACCTACAAAATTCAAGAAGAACATAGATTAAAGAATAAAGAAAAGAAAAATAAGGATAACCAAAAATAAAAAAAAATAAAAATTTTATATAAAAGAAAGGAAAATCTTTTTTTTAATGATATTTTTATCAATTAATCTAACAAATACACAAACTCAAGAGCGCATTTAGATTATCAATTTTCAAATCGGGTGTCATATCAAATACACTTATCATTTTAATCAAAAATTTAAATCCTATTTTTCAATACCCACTAACAGATAATCCATTGGCTCCTATACATCTACTTGCACGTGTGATAGTCTACTTCGGTTTTGGACTCAAACTCTAACTCATGATTCATCTCTTCTCTCATAACATTTTTTTCTTTTTTTATGAATATTTCACCTTTCATGCGAATATTCATGCTTGCTCAGGCGCAACGTGCCCGATTACTCGGTTCATACTCTTTTCTTTTTTTTATTCTTTTTTTAGAATATTTCACCTTTCATGCGAATATTCACGCTTTTCACCTTTCATGCGAATATTCACGCTTACTTAGGTGCAAAATACCCGATTACTTGGATCATACTCTTTTTTCATTCTTGAGACTATTGCATTAATACCAGGCGCACCTCATTATTTTATAACTCTCTTTTTTTTTTCTTTTTTTTGTTTAGAGAGAGAAGACTTACTCAATCATTATCATCTTTATTCTTAACCTAATAAACAATTGTGAAGTGAAAAATATATGTATATTTGCCTCAAAACTACTGTTGGCGGCATTTATTTTTCAGATTTTACTCTTTTTCATAAAATTCAAAGTGTATCATCCTATCTACTCTCCTATCCAATTTCAAATCTAAATTTGTTCATTTATCAGTAATTAGGTTGATATATTGATAAAAATACATAAATTTGTTATTAAATTTATTTTTTTATTAATTTTTTTCATTTTTTTAGTGTTTTTAAATTTTTTTTTCAGTTAGTTACCCTAAAAACTACCCAAAGTGTAAAATAAAGAAACCCAAAAAAAAAATCTAAAAGTAAAAAAAATTCTTAAAATAAAAATAAAATCCTAAAAATCCTAAAAATAAAAAAATCTCCTAAAAACTACTCCCCCATACCTAAACTTGTGTATGCCCTCATACACAAACCAAGTGTGGTAAAAAAAAAAATGAAACTATTATACAAATACTATACAAATAATGAGAGTCGTAAAAGTTACGATCTCAATATCATCATCCTATTAACGCAACGAAAGTGGTTACGACCTCTCGATCGCTTCCCACTTTTATAGTGTGTGCATTTTAAACATGAAGTGGGTGCATTATTATATCTCATTAACCTCCTACAAGTCACGAGATTACCTGTCTGCTTCTTATGCCGTCCTCGCTTTTTCTTTGTCCACATGTAAGCATTAACAATTGGGTTAAAGAATTCTTTATTATAAACCTGTCAATCATCGTTAGTAATAAGCATACATATATACATATAGAGATGAGAAGAGTGTTATCTGATCAAGTGAATGTGGTGGCGGCTCTTCTAATTCACGAAGTAATGCGAGCTCCTCTGCAAACAAATCCTCAAAAGTTTACTCATAAATTAATGACACATATACGTAATTATCATCATATATAGAATCTGTATGTGCCAATTCATCTAATAATATGAGCTCATCTTTGAATAATTGCTCTAATGAGGGTTCATCATCAGTGTAAGAGGTCAAATAAGAGTGCAAATTTTGAATCATGTTGACCTCAATGAGGGAGCTCGTTGCGTGCACATCCATATTAAATATATTCAATGCCAAAGTCATATTCCCAAACGATAACTTCATGAGGCCACTCCTACAATCAAATAATGCATTTGATGTTGCAAGGAATGGTCTACCCAAAATAACGGGAATTTGATTCCGTGGATTGGAGATCGGCTCAGTTTCTAAGACAATGAAGCCTACAGAAAAGATAAACTCACCGACCTTAATGAGCACATCTTCAACCATACCAAGTGGTCTCTTGATCGAACGATCAGTTAGCTGTAATGTGACCTTGGTAGGTTGAAGTTTTGCTAACCCCAGTTGCTGATAAACAGTGTAAGAAAGCAAGTTGGCACTTGCCCCTAAATCAAGCAACGCCCTATCAAATGTAGTGTTCCCAATGGTGCATGAGATTGTAGGGGAACCTGGATCTTTGTACTTGATAGGCAAGGAGTTAGAGAGGATATGTAATATATTTGCAGTAAGAAAAACTTTTCAGGAATATTTCTTGCTCGTTTCCTAGTACACAAATCCTTGAGTAACATAGCATAAGTGGAAACCTGTTGTATAATGTTAAGAAGTGGAATATTAACCTTCACCTGCTGCAATATTTTAAGAATCTTTTCTACTTGTGGTGAAGGCTTCCTTAGCCGATTGGGATATGGTGCTTTCGGTTTAGGAACAGGTTCTTCCAAATGAGTATGTGACGATGATGGAAGTGATGGAGATGGCTGTGAAGAAAGGGGTGGAAGAGATGGTGTAGCCTGCGAGATAGTAGGAGTGGGATCAGGGGGCATGGCTACATTATTGTCCACTTGCTTGCCAGATCTAAGCGTGTGAATGGCATTACATTGGTGGACATGCGACTGATTGGAGTTTGAGGAATTGGCATTAGGGTTCGTTATTGGTTGACTTGGAAAGGTACCCTGGCCACGTTCACTCATTTGACTTGCTAATTGTCCAACCTGCTGCTCTACATTCTTAATAGATTGAGAGTTCACGAGCAGTTACTGACCTGTACTTTGAATAAATCGGCTGACACTTTCATAAGATTTTCCATGTGTGTGTTAAAGTTGGACATATGTGTGTCAAACTTGGAATGAGACTTGAGAAGATTTTCAACGTGCTTCTCAAGCGACTGAAGTCGATTTTCTTATTCATTATTAGACCCCTGTTGTGAATATGAGTGGTTTTGCACAGGTGGTCTATTCTGGTTGTTTCCATGATTTGAAGCGTTTGGGTGTTGATAAGCACCCACATTTGGTCTTGGAAACTGACCATTGGTTGGAGGTTGCATGTTAGGGTTAGGGCCCCCCTGGTATTGCCCTTGACCCCATGATAAATTTGGATGATTCATCCAGTCAGGATTGTATGTAGGAGCGTAAGGATTGTTCATGGGTTATTGATATAAGGTGTTAGCCTGCTAAAGTGTGGGACCCATGGGATTCATTAATAATGGACACTCCTCCATAACATGATTCGGAGTTCCATAATTAAAATATGTGGGAACTTGAATTTGATTTACTTGACCCACTGGAGGAGCACTAGGAGTCTCCAATGCCTCAATTCTCCTCACAAGGGCTGCCATCTTAGCTTCGGCAGCTATAGAGCTGTCGACGCTATGAATCCCACCCTTATGTGCAGAAATTGATGCACTGGACTTCTCAGCGGGACTCTTCCACTGCATAGTCTTCCACGATAGGTCTTCAAGAAAGTCCCACGCTTCATCCTCGTTTTTCCTCATAAACTCCCTCTAACACATGGATTCAAGAAGAGTTTTGGATGTGTAATCGAGTCCTTCATACATGATTTGACACAACCGCCACTTTTTTATCACATGGTGGGGGCACTGAGCTAAAAGGTCTTTAAACCGTTCCAAGTATTTCCAGAAGGGTTCTCCTGGCACTTGACAGAATTGATTGATTTGATTTCGTATCCTTACCGTCTTATGCGTGGGATAATACTTCTTAAGAAACACCATAACGAATTCATCCCAAGTAGTGATTGAATCAGTAGGCATACTGTACAACCACTTCTTGGCATTATCCTTAAGTGCAAAGGAGATGAAGGGGAGCTTAATTGCATCCTCCGATAAGTTTTGCATTTTTATCATCATGCATACTTCCTGAAATTCACTGATAAAGAGATATGCATTTTCTGAATCAGAACCAGTAAATTTAGTAAGCATACTAATGTACTGCGGCTTCAACTCATAGTGATTACCCACTGCGTGTGGAAGTTTGATGCATGATGGTAATGATGTACGCAACGGGTAACATTGATCCTGAATGATCGGGATCGGTTGGTCCATCTTGGCTCCCATGAGCAAATACGATCTCACAAGTTGACCAAATTGATCACGGTCCAATGTGGCATAAACCAGCGACCGTGAGTGTATGAGTGAATTTTCTAAACTAATGCAATAATGGGGTGTGGTGGAGATAAAAACGGTAGAATAGATATGATCAAATAGCAAATGTGATTACTATAGTGTCTAATATTTTTTTTTGTATTTTTTTGCAGAATCAGAGACACAAAATATAGATACCAGGAAAATATTGTGGGATTTTATACCTAAAGAGCTGCCAAATGGCGGTTTGAACCGCTACTTGGCAGCCCAAACAGGGAACTTTGTTCTCTACTTCTTTCGGTGCACTTCAAACACTTATCTAGTTCTGTTTCGTTTCCTATATTTGCACTTTCGCATCCCTACACACTCAACACACACTGTTAATCCCATAAAACTCAGAAAAAGCAAGAAAAACACCATCGATCCCCGACAACAGCGCCAAAAACTTGATGTGATATTTTACTGTAAAACTGCAAGCGCACAGTGTCGGTGTAGCGCTATATAGGTCGTCCCACAGAGATCTAAGGGTTTTGGCGATTTCTTACTCTTTCCTTAGTTTAACGGACTAACTATTAGATTTTAGATCTAGAGAAGATTAGCTTAAGTTCTAGAGGTTAGCCTAAGATCTCGAATCCATTAGAATAATAGCCTAACAATGAATTATCTCTTTCTTCCTAACTTTTTAATTATGCACGGTTAAGTAAAATATTAAAAAAGTGATATTTTTAATTT
Source organism: Dracaena cambodiana (assembly GCA_036321105.1). Classification (NCBI taxonomy): domain Eukaryota; kingdom Viridiplantae; phylum Streptophyta; class Magnoliopsida; order Asparagales; family Asparagaceae; genus Dracaena; species Dracaena cambodiana. Next base: position 19,856,514 of record JAYEPQ010000017.1, read on the forward strand.
GATTTTAATCGAGTGCCCCTAAGTATGACCTTTCAAGTAATATGCAATAGACCATCAAAGAGAACACTTTTCTTAAAAACAAATCATATCAAGTAGAAAATCTCATAAACAAAATAAAAGAAATAAAGTTCAAATCATAATCTAAGCATAGGCTATCAAGAAACCTAATTCAAGTATAACCTATCAAAGAAATCAAATTTACAAGTTTATTCAAGTCAATTTATTTATAGGAAAATCTCTATTGATAATTCTAAAAATAAACAAAGAATAAGAATTCCAAATCTTCATCTAAGCATAGATTATCCAAATATTAATTAAGCATAATCTATCAAAGAATTATGATTTGTGAACTCCATCTTTTATTTATTTAAAGAAAAATCATAAATTTATTTCTTTCTAGGAAGAAGATGAGATAAATCCATATTAGATCTATTAAACTAAATTCATCTACATCCTAGGGCTAAAGAAAATTAGTTACTCATATTCTTAATAAGCAAAATCAAATTTTTATTCATGAAAGCAAATAAATTCAATCTAGAAAGCAATAAACCTAAACTAGAAAGCAATTAACTCTATCTAAAAAGCAAATAAATAACTAAAAGCAATGGCTTATCTCTGGAGCACGGTACTGTGGCCGCAACCCTTCCAGCAAAACCCTAATTTTATTAAATTAAAAATGAGTACAAAAGTTCAGGATCTCTATTAGAATACAAGGATACGGCCAATATATAGGCTTCGGAAATCAAACCCTAATTCTAGCAGAACTTAAAAACTACAAAATTACAAAGAAGCAATCGACGAAATCTCAGCGTGTGGACCCACTTTAGGCCACTAAATAGCTGTAAACACCACCATTTGGTGGCTTTATTTTGAGTAAATCGATTGAAATTTCTTCCACGTGAGTCTCGTTCTTGTAAATTTGATTTTTCAGATTGTATTTGACTTTGAGTCTTTGTAGCATCATAGTCTCCTACTTTTGCTCATTTTACAAACTTTTCGGACTCTGGTTTCCGACTCCAACTCTGATTTCATGTCATCTCCTTGTACGAATAAAATTCCTGAAAAACACACTAACAATACCAGAGTAGCATTATTTATATACAAAAATAGGTAATATGAAGGCTATAAATATGCAATATATGGCACTTATCACACCCCCACACCTATCTTTTGCTAGTCCTCGAGCAAAACCTAAACCTAAAAGAAAAATAAAAATTCTAACTCACTTTCGCAGGAATCGCGATTGCACTTAGCACGTGCAACAAGCCTTTAAACCCCTAGGTTACCCTAGTGGATGAGTGTTGTCTCGTGAGGATTTGCAGTGAATATACCCACAAAATTCAAGAAGAAAATAGATTAAGGAGTAAAGAAAAGAAAAATAAGGATAACCAAAAATCAAGAAAAATAAAAGTTTTATACGAAAGAAAGGAAAATATTTTTTTTAATGATATTTTTATCAATTAATCTCACTAATACACAAACTCAGGAGCACATTTAGATTATCAATTTTCAAATCGAGTGTCATATCAAATACACTTATCATTTTAATAAAAAATTTAAATCCTATCTTTCAATACCCACTAATAGATAATCCATATACTCCTATACATCTACGTGCACGTGTGATAGTCTACTTCGGTTTTAGACTCGAACTCTAACTCATGATTCATCTCCTCTCTCATAACATTTTTTTTCTTTTTTTTATGAATATTTCACCTTTCATGCGAATATTCATGCTTGCTTAGGTACAACGTACCCGATTACTCGGTTCATACTCTTTTCTTTTTTCTACTTTTTTTAGAATATTTCACCTTTCATGCGAATATTCACGCTTACTTAGGTGCAAAATACCCGATTACTTGGATCATACTCTTTTTTCAGTCTTGAGGCTATTGCCTTAATACCAGGCGCACACCATTATTTTATAACTCTTTTTTTTTCTTTTTTTTAGAGAAAGAAGAATTACTCAATCGTTATCATCTTTATCCTTAACCTAATAAACTATTGTGAAGTGAAAAAAGATGTATACTTGCCTCAAAACTACTGTTGGCGGTATTTATTTTTCTGATTTTAATCTTTTTCATAAATTCAAAGTGTATCATCCAATCTACTCTCCTATCCAATTTCAAATCTAAATTTGTTCATTTATCAGTAATTAGGTTGATATATTGATAAAAATACATAAATTTGTTATTAAATATATTTTTTATTATTTTTTTTAGTTTTTTTATAATTTTTTTTTCAGTTAGTTACCCTCAAAACTACCCAAAGTGTAAAATAAAGAAATCCAAAAAAAAAAATCTAAAAATAAATAAAAATCCTAAAAATAAAATTAAAATCCTAAAAATCCTAAAAATAAAAAAAATCTCCTAAAAACTGCTCCCCCACGCCTAAACTTGTGTATGCCCTCATACACAAACCAAGTGTGGTAAAAAAAATATGAAAACTATTATACAAATACGATACAAATAATGAGAGTCGTAAAAGCTACGATCTCAATATCATCACTCTATTAACGCAAGGAAAGCGGTTACGACCTCTCGATCGCTTCCCACTTTCATAGTGTGTGCGTTTTAAACGTGAAGTTGGTGCATTATTATATCTTATCAAACTCCTACAAGTCACGAGATTACCTGTCTGCTTCTTATGCCGTCCTCGCTTTTTCTTTGTCCACATGTAAGCATTAATAATTGGGTTAAAGAATTCTTTATTATAAACCTGCCAATCATCGTTAGTAACAAGTATACATATAGAAATATCATGAGATAAGAAGAGTGTTATATGATCAAGTGAACGTGGTAGTGACTCTTCTAACTCACGAAGTAATGCGAGCTCCTCTGCAAATAAATCCTTAAAAGTTTGCTCATAAATTAATGGCACAAATACGTAAGTATCATTATATATAGAATCTGTATGTATCAATTCATCTAATAATATGAGCTCATCTTTGAATAATTGCTCAAATGAGGGTTCATCATCAGTGTAAGAGGTCGAATAAGAGTGCAAATTTTGAATCATGTTGACCTCAATGAGGGAGCTCGTTGCGTGCTCATCCATATTAAATATATTCAATGCCACAGTCATATTCCCAAACGATAACTTCAGAGGCCACTCCCACAATCAAATAATGCATGATGTTGCAAGGAATGGTCTACCCAAAATAACGGGAATTTGATTATGTGGATTGGAGATCAGCTCAGCTTCTAAGACAATGAAATCTACAGGACAGAAAAACTCATCGACCTTAATGAGCACATCTTCAACCATACCAAATGGTCTCTTGATCGAACGATTAGCTAGCTGTAATGTGATCTTGGTAGTTTGAAGTTTTCCTAACCCCAGTTGCTGATAAACAGTGTGAGGAAGCAAGTTGACACTTGCCCCTAAATCAAGCAACGCCTTATCAAATGTAGTGTTCCCAATGGTGTATGAGATTGTAGGGGAATCTGGATCTTAGTACTTGATAGGCAAGGAGTTAGAGAGGATATGTGATATATTTGCAGCAAGAAAAACTTTTTTAGGAATGTTTCTTGCTCGTTTTCTAGTACACAAATCCTTGAGGAACCTAGCATAAGTGGGAACCTATTGTATAATATTAAGGAGTGGAATATTAACCTTCACCTGGTGGAATGTTTCAAGAATCTTTTCTACTTGTGGTGAAGGCTTCCTAAACCGATTGGGATATGGTGCTTTTGACTTAGGAACAGATTCTTCCAAATGAGTATGTAACGATGATGGAAGTGATGGAGATGGCTGTGGAGAAAGGGGTGGAAGAGATGGTATAGCCTGCGAGATAGTAGGAGTGGGATCAGGGGGTATGGATACATTATTGTCCACTTGCTTGCCAGATCTAAGTGTGTGAACGGTATTGCATTGTTGGACATGCGATGGATTGGAGTTTGAGGAACTGGCATTGGGGTTCATTATGGGTTGATTTGAAAAGGTACCCTGACCACATTCACTCATTTGACTTGCTAATTGTCCAACCTGCTGCTCTACATTCTTAAGAGATTGAGAGTTCACGAGCAGTTGCTGACCTGTACTTTGAATAAAATCAGCTGACACTTTCATAAGATTTTCCATGTGTGTGTTAAGGTTGGACATATGTGTGTCAAATTTGGAATGAGACTTGAGAAGATTTTCAACATGCTTCTCAAGTGACTGAAGTTGCTTTTCTTGTTCATTATTAGACCCCTATTATGAATATGAGTGGTTTTGCACAGGTGGTCTATTCTGGTTGTTCCCATGATTTGAAGCGTTTGGGTATTGATAAGCATCTACATTTGGTCTTGGGAACTGACCATTGGTTGGAGGTTGCATGTTAAGGTTAGGGGCCCCCTGATATTGCCCTTGATCCCATGATAGATTTGAATGATTCCTCTAGCGAGAATTGTATGCAGGAGCGTAAGAATTGTTCATGGGTTGTTGATATAAGGCGTTAGCCTGCTCAAGTATGGGACCCATGGGATTCATTAATAATAGACACTCCTCCATAACATGATTCGGAGTTCTACAATTAAACTATGTGGGAACTTGAATTTGATTTACTTGACCCAATGGTAGAGCACTAGGAGTCTCCAGTGCCTCAATTCTTCTCACAAGGGCTGCCATCTTAGCTTTGGCAGCATAGAGCTGTCGACGCTATGAATCCCACCCTTATGTGCAGAAGTTGATGCACTGGACTTCTCAGCGGGACTCTCCCACTGCATAGTCTTTCACGATAGGTCCTCAAGAAAGTCCCATGCTTCATCCTCGTTTTCCTCATAAACTCCCCCTGGCACATGGATTCAAGAAGAATTTTGGATGTGTAATCAAGTCCTTCGTATACGATTTGACACAACCGCAACTTTTCTATCGCATGGTGGGGGCACTGAGCTAAAAGGTCTTTAAACCGTTCCAAGTATTTCCAGAAGGGTTCTCCTGGTACTTGACAGAATTGATTGATTTGATTTCGTATCCTTACCGTCTTATGCGTGGGATAATACTTCTTAAGAAACACCGTAACGAATTCATCTCAAGTAGTGATTGAATCAGTAGGCATACTATACAACCACTTCTTGGCATTATCCTTAAGTGAAAAGGAGATGAAGCGGAGCTTAATTGCATCCTCCGATAAGTTCTGCAGTTTTATCATCATGCATACTTCCTAAAATTCACTGATAAAGAGAAATGCATTCTCTGAATCAGAACCAGTGAATTTAGGAAGCATACTAATGTACTGCGGCTTCAACTCATAGTGATTACCCGCTGCGTATGGAAGTTTGATGCATGATGGCAATGATGTACGCAATGGGTAACATCGATCCTGAAGGATCGGAATTGGTTGGTCCATCTTGGCTCCCATGAGCAAATTTGATCTCACAAGTCGACCAAATTGATCACGGATCCAATGTGGCATAAACCAGCGATCGTGAGTGTATGCGTGAATTTCCTAAACTAATGCAAGAAATGGGGTGTGGTGGAGATAAAAATGGTGGAACAGATATGATCAAATAGCAAATGTGATTTCTACAGTGTCTAATATTTTTTTTTGTATTTTTTTTACTGAATTAGAGACACAAAGTACAGATATCAGGAAAATATTGTGGGATTTTGTATCTAAAGAGCCACCAAATGGCGGTTTGAACCGCTACTTGGCGGCCCAAACAGGGAACTTTGTTCTCCACATCTTTCGGTGCACTTCAAATGCTTATCTAGTTCTGTTTCTTTTCCTGTATCTACACTTTCTTATCCCTACACACTCAACACACACTGTTAATTCCGTAAAACATCAGAAAAAGCAAGAAAAATACCGTCGATCCCCGGCAACGGCGCCAAAAACTTGATGTGATATTTTACTGCAAGCGCATAGTGTCGGTGTAGCGCTATACAGGTCGTCTCACAGAGATCTAAGGTATTTTGCAATTTCTTACTATTTCCTTAGTCTAATGGACTAATTATGAGATTTTAGATCGAGAGAAGATTAGTTTAAGTTCTAGCGGTTAGCCTAAGATCTCGAATCCATTAGAATAATAGCCTAACAATGAGTTATCGTTTTCTTCCTAACTTTTTAATTATGCACGGTTAAGTAACATATTAAAAAGGTGATCTTTTTAATTTGATTTTAATAGAGTGCTCCTAAGTATGACCTATTAAGTGATGTGTAAGTATAGACCATCAAAGAGAATACTTTTCTTAAGAACAAATCATATAAAGTAGAAAATCTCATAAACAAAAGAAAAGAAATAAACTTCAAACCCTAATCTAAGCATAGGCTATCAAGAAACCTAATTCAAGTATAACCTATTAAAGAAATCAGATTTACAAGTTTATTCAAGTCAATTTATTTATAGGAAAATCTCTATTGATAATTCTAAAAACAAACAAAGAATAAGAATTCCAAATCTTCATCTAAGCATAGATTATCCAAATATTAATTAAGCATAATCTATCAAAAAATTATGATTTGTGAACTCCATCTTTTATTTATTTATAGAAAAATCATAAATTTATTTTTTTCTAGGAAGAAGATGAGATAAATCCATGTTAGATCTATTAACCTAAATTCATCTACATCCTAGGGCTAAAAAAAATTAGTTACTCATATTCTTAATAAACAAATCAAATTTTTATTCATGAAAGCAAATAAATTCAATCAAGAAAGCAATAAAACCTAAACTAGAAAGCAATTAACTATATCTTGAAAGCAAATTAATAATTAAAAGCAATGGCTTACCTCTAGAGCACGGTATTATGGCCGCCACCCTTTCTGCCAAACCCTAATTTTATTAAATTAAAAATGAGTACAAAAGTTCAGGATCTCTATTAGAATACAATGATACGGCCAATATATAGGCTTCGGAAATCAAACCCTAATTCTAGCAGAACTGAAAAACTAAAAAATTACAAAGAAGCCAATGACGAAATCTCAGCGTGTGGTCCTACTTTTGGTCCGCTAAATAGCTTTAAACACCGCCATTTGGCGGCATTATTTTGAGTAAATCGATTGAAATTTCTTTTACATGAGTCTTGTGTCTTGTAAATTTGATTTTCCTGACTTTATTTGACTTTGAGTCTCTTCAGCATCGTAGTCTCCTAGTTTTGCTCACTTTAGAAATTTTTTGGACTCTGATTTTAAACTCCAACTCTGATTTCATGCCATCTTCTTGTATGAATAAAATTCCTGAAAAACATGCTAACCATACCCGAGAAGCATTATTTATATACAAAAATAGGTAATATGAAGGTTATAAATATGCAATATATGACACTTATCACTCGGCCTACCCCAGAAAGAACGGGTCGTGCAATGGCGGATTCTCACTCACATCTTCAGTATCAGAGCGTGTGGGGTAGCTCATGGTCAAATCTGGCAAGTAAAACAATAAAAAATAGGAAGCATGTAATATAAATAAATAAGTAAGATCTGAGTGTGAATATGAAAATATACGCATGTGTGAAAAATATTAGTCAATCAAGTAACAATATCAAGCAGGAATATACATGCATATCAAGTCTAAGTTAATATCTTATTTTAGTTTATATTTGAACTAAATTCTGAAGAAATAGACTCAAGTAAAATATGAGTGTGGATATAAAATTATGCGCATGTGTGAAAAATATTAAGTGATCAAGTAAGATATCAAGTAAGAATGTACATGTATATCAAGTCAAAATTAATATTTTATTTTAGTTTATGTTTTGAACTAAGTGGTGAAGAAATAGACTAAAGTAAAATATGAATGTGGATATAAAAGTATGCGCATGTGTGGAAAATATTAAATGATCAAGTAATAGTATCAAGTAGGGATATACATGCATATCAAGTCTAAATTAATATCTTATTTTAATTTATATTTTGAACTAAGTGGTGAAGAAATAGACTCGTATTGTAGGGAGTGTGCAATATGCACTAACAAGTAAAATATGAATTGATGTAAAAAGGCATATACACATGTGAGGAAAACATTAATGATTAAGTAACAATATCAAGTAGAGATATACATGCATATCAAGTCTAACTTAATATAATATTTTATTTTATATTTTGAACTGAATGGTGAAGAAATAGACTTATATCGTGAAAATACTCATGCATACCCGGGACCCAGGCAAGATGCTGGCGCTGAACCAGCCGTGCCGCTAAGCACTCAAGCAGATTCTGATACTGAGTAATCGGTCGTCCCATCAACATGGACTAAATAAGAGATGATGACTCAGTATCATCCAGGCGCCCTCGAAGATGGGCCCCTATTTCGGTTGCGTAACCTATCATAAACCTTTTACGATACAATATTTGTCCATCCTTTAATTCTCCCATAACTCAAGGTTTCAAATTATATTACATGAAAATCAATCCGGAATATTATTAACCAATCATATCAAGATTTTAAATACATATGTCTAGTAATAAGTAAGATATGGTCCATGTCAAAATCAAGTTAACAGGAAAGTCAGGATCCATAGCATTATTAAGACATGCGTATGTACTAATAAGGAAAATTTGACATAATTTCATGTATGTTGTACAAGTGACTAGTATGTATATGTCAAGACAAGTATGATAGTCATAGAATACTAGAATGTGTTATGGAAATAATGATCATGTATGTAAGCCGCACATATATAATTATGCATATAAACACATATTAGAAACTGGATACTAAAGTGTAAAAATAGAAATTAAATACGTTTAACACTATTATAACGATTACTTTAACAATATATGAATTTTCCAAAATTTTAGTATAATTTCATGGTATACAAAGTAGCAAATTTATTAAACCTAATTAATGTATATATTTTTAAAGTGAATATGGATTAGCATGAAGAAATCATGACCTAATGTAAAAGCTTGCATAAAAGAAATATTTTAGTAAATTTAATGTAAAACTTATATGAAACTCTTTCTTTAAAACATGATAATGAATATATATATATATATATATATATATATATATATATATATGTATATGTATATATACAAATTTTCTAATGGCAAGTGGAAAATAATTTTTAAATCAATATATTATATAGAAAGAAATGTAGAAAACTTTAAATTTATATCCAATATGATGAACATTCATAAAGGTAACAATTTTATAATTTAAAAATTAAGTATATAATTTAACTTTACAAGTTGTACTTTAAGAATGAGAGATTATTAAAAAATAATAAATTTGATACATAACTATAGAGTAAAGTGTAAAAATCATATTTTTATTTTTCTAGAATAATCATAGAGATTTTTGTATAGAGATATTGTGTTTTTAAGTTTTAATAAATCAATATTCTAAGTTAACCATAAACAATTAGAGTTAGAAAAAATATGAGAGTGGATGTGATTTTACTTACCTTGATGGGTGAATAAGGACAAAATAGACATACGATAAATGACTAATAATAATAGGTTATTTGAGTTGTTTAAGGGTATAATTTCAAATTAAACTATCCAAATAAAGTCAAATTTTATCTTTACATGTCAAAAGAAGAGAGACTAGCGATGTGATATTTACTGCAAGCGCACAGTATCGGTGTAGCGCTGTACAGATCGTCCCACAGTGATCTAAGGTATTTTTGAGTTCCTTACACTTTCCTTAGTCTAATGGACTAAGTATGCGTTTCTAGATTGGATTTGTCACTATCTAAATAGCCTAGGATTTACAATCCACTAATTTCCAACCATGCTCTTACTTCTATTATTTTCTTCTATCATAAAAATTTGATCTGTTTAGTTTAATCTTTATTTAAAGTGCCCTAAACATGAGCTATCAAGTGGTGTGCAAGTATAACTCATCAAATATACTACTTTTCATAAAAACAAACTAAATCTTTAGATAATTCAATGAAAAAAATAAAATCAACAACCACAAGCCCTAACTAAGTATAGGCTATCAAGAAATCTAATTCAAGTATAACCTATCAAAGTCTTAATCTTCGAGTTCTTGTATTTTAATCTTTTTATAGAAAAATCATGTCTTTATTTATTTTATTTAAGAAGAAAAATATTAGAAAGCAATTATATGATGGATCCTAACTTCATCTACATCCTAGAGCTAAACTAATTGCTACTCATAGTCAAAATCGAATTTTTATTCATGAACACAATAAAATATAATCTAAAAAGTAATAAAATCTAAACTAGAAAGTAATTAACTCTATCTAGAAAACAAATAAAGATTAGAAAGTAATGGCTTACCTTTGGAGCACGGTACTGTGGCTGCCACCCCTTCAGCAAAACCCTAATTTTATTAATTTAAAACGAGTACAAAACTTACTGGATTCTCTGTAGAATACAACGATATGGCCAATATATAGGCTTCGAAAATCAAACCCTAATTCTAGCAGAACTGAAAAACTATAAAATTACAACGAAGCAACGGGAGAAAAATCAGTTATGGGGCCCACATTGGGACACCATTTAGCTGCACTTACTGCTAAATAGCGGCTAAATTAAAGAAATAATTTATAAATTTTCTTCCCCACGAGTATTTTCTCCTTCTGAGTTTATTTTGATGACTGTATTGCACTTTTACTCTCTGCAGCATCGTGCTCTCGTAGTCTTGCCTACTGTAGAAACTTTTCGGATTTTGATTTCCTACTCCAACTCTGATTTCATGCCATCACCTTGTATTAATCGAATTACCTAAAAAAGACACTAAAAATACCCCAGTAGTAGTTATTTATATACAAAAATAGATAAAGTATGGGAGAAAAAATACAATATATGATAATCATCACACCCCTACACCTATCTTTTGGTAGTTCTCGAGTAAAACCTAAACCTAAAAGGAAAAATAACAATCGTAACTCACTTTTGCAGGAATCGCGATTGCACTTAGCAAGTGCAACAAGCCTTTAAACCCCTAGGTTACCCTAGTGGACGAGTTGTGTCTTGTGAGGTTTTACAGTGAATATACCCACAAAATTCGTGAAGAAAATAGATTAAGGAATAAAGAAAAATAAGGATAACCAAAAATCAAGAAAAATAGAAATTTTATACAGAAGAAAGAAAAATCTTTTTTTAATGATATTTTCATCAATTAATCTCACTAATATACAAACTCAAGAACGCATTTAAATTATCAATTTTCAAATCGAGCGTCATATCAAATACACTTATTATTTTAATAAAAAATTTAAATCATATTTTTCAATACCTACTAGCAGATAATTCATTGGCTCCTATACAACTATGTACACTTGTGATAGTTTACTTCGGCCTTGGACTCCAACTCTAACTCATGATTCATCCTCTTTCTCATAACAATTTTTTTCTTTTTTTCTTTTCTTTTTCTTTTTTTTAAGAATATTTCACCTTTCATGCGAATATTCACGCTTGCTTAGGCGCAACATACCCGATTACTCGGTTCATACTCTTTTCTTTCTCTTTTTCTTTTTGTTTTAGAATATTTCACCTTTCATGTGAATATTTAAGCTTATTTAGGCGCAAAGTACCCGATTACTTAGATCGTACTTTTTTTTTCCACTCTTGAGGCTATTGCCTTAATACCAAGCGCACCCCATTATTTTATCACTCTCGAGACTGTTGTCTTAATTTCAGGCTCACTCCATTATTTTATTCTCACTTTTTTCTTTTTTTTTGTTTAGAGAGAGAATAGTTACTCAATCGTTATCATCTTTGTCCTTAACCTAATAAACTATTGTGAAGTAAAAAAAAAATGTATACTTGCCTTAAAACTACTATTAGCGATATTTATTTTTTTTGATTTTAATTTTTTTCATAAAATTCAAAGTGTATCGTCCAATCTACTCTCCTATCCAATTTCAAATCTAAATTTGTTCCTTTATCTATAGTTAGGTTGATTTACTGATAAAAATACATAAATTTGTTATTAAATTTATTTTTTTATTATTTTTTTTCATTTTTTCAGTTTATTTTTTAAATTTTTTTTTCAGTTAGTTACCCTAAAAACTGCCGAAAGTGTAAAATAAAGAAACCCAAAAATCTAAAAAAAAATCTAAAAATAAAAATAAAATCCTAAAAATCTTAAAAAATAAAAATCTCCTAATCCACTCTCCCATACCTAAACTTGTGTATGCTTTCATACACAAACCAAGTGTGGTAAAAAAAAATATGAAAACTATTATACAAAAACTATACAAATAATGAGAGTCGTAAAAGTTACGATCTCAATATCATCACCCTATTAACGCATGGAAAGCGGTTACGACCTCTCGATCGCTTCCCACTTTCATAGTGTGTGTATTTTAAACGTGAAGTGGGTGCATATGCCGTCCTACAAGTCACGAAATTACCTGTCTGTAGCTTATGCCGTCCTCGCTTTTTCTTTGTCCTCATGTAAGTATTAACAATTGGGTTAAAGAGTTCTTTATTATAAACCTGCCAATTATCGTTAGTAACAAGCATACATATAGAAATATTGTGAGGTGAGAAGAGTGCTACAGGATCACGTGAATGTGGTGGAGGCTCTTCTAACTCATAGAGTAATGCGAGCTCCTCTGCAAATAAATCCTCAAAACTTTGCTCAAAAATCAATGGCACACTTGCATAAGTATCATTATATATAAAATCAGTATGTGCCAATTCTTCTAATATGATGAGCTCATCTTTGAACATTTGCTCAAATGAATGTTTATTATCAGTGCAAGAGGTCGATTGAGAGTGCAAACTATGAATCATTTTGATCTCAATGAGAGAGCTCGTTGTGTACTCATCCATATTAAATATGTTCAATGCCACAGTCATATTCCCAAACGATAACTTCATGAGGCCATTCCTATAATCAATTAATGCATTTGATATTGCAAGAAATGGTCTACCCAAGATAATAGGAATTTGATTCCGTAGATTGGAGATCGGCTCAGTTTCTAAGACAATGAAATCTACAGGAAAGATAAACTCGCAGACCTTAATGAGCACATCTTCAACCATACCAAGTGGTCTCTTGATCGAACGATCAGCTAGCTATAATGCGACTTTGGTAGGTTGAAATTTTCCTAACTCCAATTACTGATAAACAGTGTAAGGAAGTAAGTTGACACTTGCTCCTAGATCAAGCAATGCCCTATCAAATGTAGTGTTCCCAATGGTACATGAGATTGTAGGAGAATTTGGATCTTTGTACTTGATAGGTAAGGAGTTAGAGAGGATATGTGATATATTTGTAACAAGAAAAACTTTCTGAGGAACGTTTCTTCCTCATTTCTTAGAACACAAATCCTTGAGAAATTTAGCATAAGTAGGAGCCTATTATATAATATTAAGGAGTGGAATATTAACTTTCACCTGCTGAAATATTTCAAGAATCTTTTCTACTTACGGTGAAGGCTTCCTAAGTAGATTGGGATATGGTGCTTTCGGCTTAAGAACATGTTCTTCCAAATGATCATGTGACTGTAATTGAGGTGATGGAGATGGTCATGGAGAAAGAGGTGGAAGAGATGATGTAGCCTGCGAGATAGTAGGAGTGAGATTAGGGGGCATGGCTACATTATTGTCCACTTGCTTGACAGATCTAAGCGTGTGAATAGCATTGCATTGGTGGACATGCGACTGATTGGAGTTTGAGGAATTAGCATTAGGGTTTATTATGGGTTGACTTGGGAAGGTACTCTGGCCATGTTCACTCATCTGACTCGCTAATTGTCCAACCTGCACCTCTATATTCTTTATAGATTGAGAGTTCACGAGCAGTTGCTGATCTGTACTCTGAATAAAATCAATTGACACTTTCATAAGATTTTGCATGTACGTGTCAAGGTTGGACTGCGACTTGAGAAGATTTTCAACATTTTTCTCAAGTGACTAAAGTCGCTTTTCGTGATCATTATTAGACCCCTGTTGTAGATATGAGTGGTTTTGTATAGTGATCTATTCTGGTTGTTCCTATGATTTGAAGCATTTGGGTGTTAATAAGCACCAACATTTAGTTTTGGGAACTGTCCAGTGGCTGGAGGCTGCATATTAGGGTTAGGGCCCCCCTGATATTGCCTTGACCCATGATAGATTTGGATGGTTCCTCCAGCCAGGATTGTATGTAGGAGCATAAGGATTGTTCATGGGTCCTTAATACAAGGCGTTAGCCTGTTCAAGTGTGGGACCTATTGAATTCATTAATAATGGACACTCCTCCATAACATGATTCGGAGTTCCGCAATTAAAGCATGTGAGACTTTGGATTTGATTTACTTGACCAACCTGTAGAGTACGAGTAGTCTCCAATACTTCAATTCTCCTCATAAGGGCTGCAATCTTAGCTTTAGTAGCTATAGAGTTGTCGACGCTATGGATCTCTCCCTTATGCGCAAAAGTTGATGCACTGGGCTTTTCAGTGGGACTCTCCCACTGCATAGTCTTCCACGATAGGTCCTCAAGAAAGTCCCATGTTTCATCCTCATTCTTTCTCATGAACTCTTCTGACACATAGACTCAAGAAGAGTTTTGGATATGTAATCGAGTCCTTCGTACACGATTTGACACAACCGCCACTTTTCTATCGCATGGTGGGGGTAATGAGCTAATAAGTCCTTGAACCATTCCAAATATTTCCAGAAGGGCTCTCCCGGCACTTGACGGAATTGATTAATTTGATTTCGTATCCTTACCGTATTATGCGTGGGATAATACTTCTTAAGAAATACCGTAGCTAATTCATCCCAAGTAGTAATTGAATCAGTAGGCATACTATACAACCACTTCTTGGTATTATCCTTAAGTGCAAAGGGGATGAAGCGGAGCTTAATTGTGTCCTCCGATAAGTGTTGCAGTTTTATCATCACGCATACTTCCTGAAATTCACTGATAAAGAGATATGCGTCCTCTGAATTAGAACCAGTGAATTTAGGAAGCATACTGATGTACTGCAGCTTCAATTTATAGTGATTACCTACTGCGTGTAGAAGTTTTATGCATGATGGAAGTGATGTGCGCAACAGATAATATTGATCCTGAAGGATCGAGATCGGTTAGTCCATCTTGGCTCCCATGAACAAATCTGATCTCACAAGTCGACCAAATTGATCACGGGTTCAATGTGGCATAAACTAGCGACCGTGAGTATATGCGTGAATTTCCTAAACTAATGCAAGAAGTGAGGTGTGGTGGAGAAATAAAACAGTGGAGTAGATATGATTAAATAAAAATATGATTCCTACTGTTTCTAATTTTTTTTGGTATTTTTTACAGAACCCGAGATAGAAACTATAGATATTAGGAAAAGTTTGTGGTGTTTTATTCTTAAAGGGCCACCAAATGGCGGTTTATGCCATGGATTGGCGGCCAAAACAGGGATTCTTGTAGTCTCTTTTTTATAGTGCACTAAAAATACTTATTAGTCCTGTTTAATTTCCTGTATCTATACTTTCTTGTCCCTTCACACTCAACACACACTGTTTATTCCGTAAAACGTCAGAAAAGGTAAGAAAAACACTGTCGATTTCCCAAAAACTTGATGTGATATTTACTGCAAGCGCACAATATTGGTATAGCACTGTACAGGTCGTCCCATATTGATCTAAAGTGTTTTTGCGTTCGTTACTCTTTCCTTAGTCTAACGGATTAACTATGAGTTTCTAGATTGGATTTGTTACTATCTAAATAGTCTAGGATCTAGAATCCACTAATTTCCAACCATGTTCTTACTTCTATTATATTCTTCTATCATAAAAATTTGATCTTTTTAGTTTAATCTTTATTTAAACTGTCCTAAGTATGAGCTATCAAGTGGTGTGTAAGTATAATTCATCGAAGATATTACTTTTCATAAAAACAAACTAAATCTTTAGATAATTCAATGAAAAAGATAAAATCAACAACCTCAAACCCTAACTAAGTATAGGCTATCAAGAAATCTAATTCAAGTATAACCTATCAAAGTCTTAATTTTCGAGTTCTTGTATTTTATTATTTTTATAGAAAAATCATGTCTTTATTTATTTTATTTAAGAAGAAAAATATTAGAATGCAATTACATAGTGGATCCTAGCTTCATCTACATCCTAGAGCTAAACTAATTAGCTACTCATATTCAAAATCGAATTTTTATTCATGAACACGATAAAATCTAATCTAGAAAGTAATAAAATCTAAACTAGAAAGCAATTAACTCTATCTAGAAAACAAATAAAGATTAGAACGCAATGGCTTATCTCTGGAGCACGGTATTGTGGCCGCCACCCTTTCAGCAGAACCCTAATTTTATTAATTTAAAACGAATACAAAGCTTACTGGATTCTCTCTAGAATACAAGGATACGACCAATATATAGGTTTCGAAAATCAAACCCTAATTCTAGCAGAACTGAAAAACTGCAAAATTACAACGAAGCCTCGGGAGAAAAATCAGGTTGTGAGGCCCACATTGGGATGCCATTTAGCTGCACTTACCGCTAAATAGCGTCTAAATTAAAGAAATAATTTATGAATTTTCTTCTCTGCGAGTATTTTCTCCTTTTGAGTTTATTTTGATGACTGTATTGTACTTTTACTCTCTGCAGCATCGTGCTCTCGTAGTCTTGCCCACTTTAGAAACTTTTCGGACTTTGATTTCTTACTCCAACTCTGATTTCATGCCATCTCGTTGTATGAATCGAATTACCTAAAAAAGACCCTAAAAATACCCGAGTAGCATTTATTTATATAAAAAAAAGATAAAGTATGGGAGGAAAATGAGACGAACACAATGAATTCACTCTTAGATAAATTTGATATCAGGAACATAAATTATGATAGAAATTAGATTGTTACAGTCCTACCAAGCATAACCTTCACCCCTGAAGATATGCTAGTTAAAAGCCCAGATGATCAACCACTCAACTATACGGGGTACATCGGGTCAACCAAAGTTGAAAGAATACTGATTGATCTAGGATCTGCTCTCAGCATCATGTTGGTTCGTCTACTGCAATTTCTTCAAATCCCAATTTAAAGGTTAGCAACAACCACAACAACTACCTTGTGTTCAATCCTTAGAGTAGCAGACCTCTGGGAAAGATTCACCTAAATTGTCAAATAGATGATCTTAAGATAGAGGTAACTTGCCATGTCATTGATATCGAAACTTCCAACAATCTTTTGTTGGAACGACCATGGATCACTCCATCTTGATCGTCTAGTCCACCCTTCATCAATGCTTGAAGTACGTGGACAAACAGGGAATGGTTAAACAGTATATGCAGAAAAGCAACCATTTAAGGGAATGGAGGACTACTTATCTGATACAATTCTCTACCAAGAGGAACCAGAGGATGTCAATGAAGAAGACTTAGAACCAAACGATGGCTCGGATAAAGCTTTAATTGAAATGGATCCTCTTGTAATCGGTATAAGTGATGTAAATACTAACCCAAATGTCAATGATGAAGGCAAGCGGGTCCTTAATGAAGATATTGCTTTTGAGTATGTTTTGTCTAGTTTTGATGACACATCTGAAACTAAGATGTGATAATTAAGAAACTTAAAAAGATACCGGCATTACAAATATCTATTTACTCGAACTCAATCAATCAACGCATTGAAGAAGAAATCGGTGCTATGTTTGTTGTTCGAGCAATGCATAGCCAGCACCCTATCATCTTTGCGAAAGCCATCCTTAAACCCCAATTGGCTCTAAGTAACTCAAGTGAAGACTTGGACATTCCACAGTTTGATTGCTATGGGCCAAACTCTCGTAAGATGATAAAAGCAGACATGATCTTGCGAAAAGGTGAAGGATTATGCTTCAACCATATAAAGAGACTTCCCCTGCAGCCATGCATGTCAAAAGATAAAAGTATCGACTATTATGGCGAAACCAAGCGTTATTTAGGCTATACTTCTACCTCTGAACATAGATGGATGTTCTTCATTAAGATTCCTTTGAAATCATTCCGACACAATCTTCTTCTGCATCCAGCTGTGATTCTGATTATGGTTTGAGGTGATTGTTCAGGCGGATGACAGTCAACATGGTGTTTGCCACCCAACTAAGTTAAGAAGGATCATATGGTGAAGATCCCTCTCAAGCTTGGGCACAGAAAATGGATGCATAGTGAGAGTTGTAGTTCGAACAACGTAAACCTCCCACGGAAGATCAAATCATCCAGATGAATATGGGAGATAAAAATTCCAAGCCATTATTTGTAAGCAAGAATTTGGGTCAGAATGAATTGCAAGACCTGACTGGCCTCATACAAGAGTATATGGATATCTTCGCATGGAATTATGAGAATATGCTAGGACTCGACCCAAAGATAACACAACATCATCTCAACATCAAGCCTGATGCTAAACAGGTGAAACAACAACAAAGAAAGTTCAAACCAAAATTGCAAAAAGTAATTGAAGCCGAAGTAAAGAAATTAAAAGCATGTGGCTTCATTCCTGAAGAACAACACCCCAACTACTTAGCCAATGTTGTACCATTATGAAGAAAAATGGGAAAGTCAAGGTTTGCATAGACTGAAAAAACCTGAATGATGTTTGTCTAAAAAATGACTTTCCACTCCCACTTACCGATGTAATGGTTAACAACACATGCGATTTCGAAAGGATGTCCTTCATAGATGGCTTATCTGAATATAACCAAATCAAGATGTATTCAGAAGATACGAAACACACATCCTTTAGAATACCACAGGGGATAATGCTATACAGTGATGCCTTTTGGCTTAAAGAAAGCTGGAGCAACATACCAACGAGCTAGGATGGGAATTTTTCTTGATTACTTGCAAAAAATTATAGAATGTTACATGGATGATATTGCAGTCAAAAGCTGAAACAAAGAAAATCACATTAAAAATTTGAAAATAATATTTGACTTAATGAGGACTCATCAATTAAAAATGAACCCAACAAAGTCCTTCCTGGGGTGTCTAGTGGAAAATTCATCAGTTTCGTGGTGACGGCAAACGGTATTCACATAGATCCAGAGAAAACAAAGCAATTCAACATATGCAGCCTCCGAGAAATATCAAAGAACTCCGAGGATTGTAAGGGCGACTGGTGTACATCAGCCGCTTTCTTGTCAATTTAGCCGAAAAATGTCAACCCCTTTCCAGGCTGATGAAGAAAGGTGCATTTTTTATCTGGGACACTAAGTGTCAAAGGACTTTTGATAACATCAAACAATATCTCATCAATCCACTGGTATTAACTGCCTCGGTGTTCGATAAACCCTTTCTCCTATATGTAAGATCCATGGATAACACCTTGGAGACTCTACTTACTCAAGCCAATAAAAAGGACAAGAGCCAGCAATCTATTTCTCAGTCAACAAAGATTTGAGCTGAACACAGATACAATTCTATCGAGAAGGAATGTTTAGCTCTCGTTTTAGTTGTTCAGAAGATAAGACATTACTTGGTGAGACAAACAACACATGTCATATTCAGGGTAAATCCCTTAAAGATATTAAAGACTCAACCAGATTCATTAAATTCAAGACTCGCCAAATGGGCACCACTGCTCTCATAGTATGATATGAAGTTCATCTCTCGAAAAGAAACAAAGGGACTGGCCATTGTAGACTTCTTGGCTAATCATCCAGTACCTGAGAGTTCTAAGTTGTATCAAGCCATGCCCAATGAAACAATCGAAGCAACATAGTTTTGAAAGATGGCGTGTGGCAAATATTTTTCGATGGAGCTCTAAGAATCGGCCAAAAAGGAAAAATTATCTTAGGAGTGGGGTAGTATTTATTTTGCCTGTAGGTGATGTACTACTTGACAAAGTCAAGTATAATGCTCTCATCATCGGATTACAAATAACCGTGGAAATGAGGGTGAAATATTTGGAAGCATATGGCGATTCAAAATTAATCGTCAATCAAGTCAAAGGCGAGTACAAGGTAAGGACTGAAGATTTAATTCCCACTCATCAAGCTGCAATTACCTGGACAGATAAATTTAAGGGTTCTACATTGACCATATACCCCAAAAGGACAATATGCATGTTGATGCTTTGGCTTCTCTAGTAATCACTCTAGCGCTACTGTCCAAGATAGAACAGAAAATATTGGTTGCTAACCGAAACTTGTATTATGTAGAACATGCTCTGGAAATTAATAAGGCTATCAAACAAGTCGCAATGACCAAAACAGTCTGTGAACTATCATCCAGTATGGAGCCTAGAGATTGGCGATTCCCGTTCATAGATTTCATACTCTATGGTACTATTCCTAAAGATCCCAAAGAAGTCACTTCCATTAAATGGAGGGCAAGCTAGTTCTTCTACAATAGGTCACCAAACAATTATACCAAAGACCTATGATGGAATCTTGCTTCGATATTTATCTCGCAAAGAAGCACAAGCCGCACTACAAGAAGCCCATAATGGCATGTGCAGTGCTCACCAACCCGGACCCAAGCTCTACGATAGGCTACAAAGAATGGGCTACTATTGGCCAAGGATGATCACTAACGCTATAATTTATACAAAAAGATGTCATGCATGCCAAATCTATGCTGAATATCACCACCAACCTTCAGAGTACTTACACCACACGGCTTTATCGTGGCCATTTTAAGCATGGAGTATCGATGTGGTTGGACCTATTGCTCCCTCTTCCTTAAGAGGTCATCTGTAGATCCTCACAATTACCAATTACTTTTCTAAATGGTCAGAAACTATAAAACTGAAGGAAGTTAAAGTTTTTGATATGGTGAAATTCATAAAAAAACAAGTCATCTACTGGTATGGTGTTCGCCAAAGGATAATTCATAACAATGGATTGTAGTTCATTAGTCAGATGTTCTATAATCTATGCGACAAATTCAAAATCAAAAGTGTTGCAAATGGCCTAGTGAAGCATTCAACAAAACAATGATCAAGATACTGAAGAAGCTCATTAAAAGAAAAAACAAGGATATTGGCATGAGAAACATGGCGAGTGTCTTTGGGCTTATTGCACTACCATGTGCACACCCACTAATGCCACGTCCTTTTCTTTGGTATATAGCTGCGAAGCCATTTTACCTTTGAAAATTCACTTACCATCTCTTCGCACAATGTTAGCTTTAGAGATGACAACCAAAGACAACCATAAATTGCGTCTTTAAGAATTAGAGTTGTTGGACGAGAAAAGACTCCAAGCTCAACAACGCATAGAGTTTTATCAGGAGAAGATTTTTTAGGCTTTTAACAAGAAAGTGAAGTAACGAATATTCAAGCTAGGCGACCTTGTCTTAACAGTAAAGCGCCCTATAATAGTCACTCATACATCCAAAGGGAAATTTCAACCAAAATGAGAGGGACCATTCGTGATAGAATTTGTCTATTCCAATGGAGCTTATCTGTTGGCCAAAGCAGATTGCAAAGTTTTAATAGCGTCCATCAATGGTAAGTTGCTCAAAAACTATTACCCTTAGAAATTCCCGATTGGTGGTAATAATAATATAAAAGAGTTACCTTGTTCGGTTTGGATTTATGGATCAACACTCCAATGAAGAACATAAAAAAGGTTAATTGTATCAATTTGCATTTGTAAATCAACACTCCAGTACCAAATAAAAAAAAAGAAACTAAGTCCAAAGTTTTTACGGCAATAGACAACGAAATTTTGGCCTCTAAACCCAAAAGAAACTCTCGCTAACTCATTAGGTCGAGGGGAACGGCATGACTATCCCAACTCAAACAATAGTTGATAAAGGTATCTCAAACCCGTTAATATCTAAGGATTTGCTAAAAATCTTAAAAGAAAACCGATGTAAAGCAATGTACAAATGTTAGAAAGAATAAAAGAGATGGGTATGCCAAATGTATAAATGAATAAAATTCTTTTATTGATCTTTACAGACAAGTATTACATCCAAAGTTCTATTCAAATTAAATCGGCTGTTCAGAGTATTATAATGAGCTCATATGTTCTACGTGTTACAATTAGTTCATATGTTCTGAGCATTACAATGAATCTGTGTTCGATTTGTTCAACATAAGTCGTACAAGGCAAAAAGGATTCATAGAGTCCAAGCAAACTGCAGATCCAACAAAATCCACAGCATGAAATTGAAAACTTGAACCACTTTCTTGGATGAGTTGACCTCAGGAGAGCCTCGGCATGCACTCCAAAATGCCTGCCTTCTAGTAATAGATAAGGCAGAGGCTATCCAAAAGGATGCCATGGAATTCGAAAATCCACAAGGATGCTCTAGCCTTTGAAAGTCCACGGATCCCTAGAACAGAAGCTTCAATTGAGATGCCATGGCATTTGAAATCCACTGAGCCCTTTGCAGCTCAATGCAGTAGAAGGACTTATTAGGGAAAAGGTTACAGTTACCAACAAATAATGCTGCTCTAAACAGGAAAATTGAACTAGAAAGGCGATCTTCCTACCATGTCATGCCAACGCAGTATTCTTGGTTGGTTCACTAGTTAGAAAAAACTCGTCACTTCTTGACAATCTAAAACCTGGATTTGCATTGCAAAGCCAAAAGCACACAAAAATCAGAAGAAACACAAGATGAATAAAAGAAGATGGAGAAGCGAAAAAAAGCTACTCCACTGATGCAGATGAGGAGCCCCATTTGCAAATCTTTGTTTTGATTTGAAGGTTTCATACCCCTCGTCATCGGCTGAAGGGTCCATGGATATGGAATCACTCCTTTGTAGAGACGAAAAGGCTAGCCGAAGTTCTTTGTCCAAAGCAGCAAGAAAAACCAAAGTCAAGAAATTGAAAGAGAAATGAAAGCTTGATTATGGAAGTATCTGAGTATTTGTACCCATAGAAGAAGATCCAGAAGTAATAATACCGGATCTTTCAGGCACTACCAACAAAGGGATACCATTAATGCCAAGTCATTTCCAAGGTGGAATTTTGATGCGACACTCCCCTCGAAATGTGAAGTGACACCTGACGCTTTAGATCTTGAAAAGACCACAGGCAATTGGAGTCTTCGGTACCTAAAAGAAAAGGAAGAAGTCAGCATAACTTTACTTGTCCTCCTTTGCCAAAAATGCAAGTTATAACTGTCTGGCAGAATAACCCTTAAAATTCCTCAAGCCCATCAAGTTAATACTAAATCTTTGAAAAGCTCAAAATTTATCAAGTTTATTAAGTTAATAGCAAACTTCTATAAAGCTCAAAATTTCTTAAGCTCATCAAGTTCAATATCAAATTTCTGAGAAAAGGCCTGGGTCAATAAACCCACAAATTAATACTAATCTTTTAGGATGACCCAAATTAGCCAAGTTTATCAGGTCCAATATTGAACCTCTTTAGACTTCGTCTGATGAGTCCAAAGAAAACTATAAGCTTCTTAGCAACTAAAGTACATGTCAAGTGTGAAGACATAACTCTGGTAACTAGTAGAATCTTGATGACAAGTTGCCCATTACACCTCTGTCAAATAAATCCTAAAAAGGCCAAAACTCAACACAAAACCTCTAGTCGACAATATCAAACCAAAAGTTCAATATTAATCCTCTAGCCAACATGACATTGAAACATCATACCAAGTTAAGTTCAACACTAAACCTCTGGTACCATCAATCAAGCCAACTCACAAGCAGGACTGCTATGGTACAACAAATGTGAAGGGCGGATACTTTGCAACCATCCAAAAATCCCAGCAGGAAGCAAACCCATGTTGGAAAAGACCCCCCAAGATCAATTGTCTCCAAATCGGGAAAGAATCGAAAGAATATGTAAGCACATTACCGATCTATAGCCTTCCTTTCTTTCATAATGTATTAGTGTTTCCACCACCTTCGTTCAAATTGACAAAGAGTGTAAAGATCCTCTTTGTCAGCATCGACCCCATCGGTTATCAATCCTCAAACAATACCATTAAATAGGCATACAACATCTGAACTTGAGGGCCCTGCTTTTGCCCTCCATAAAATGCTGGCAGAAAGCCCTCAATCCCCTGTTGATCCTGCAGATCATGACCGAGAGTAAACTCATGAATCTCTCGCTAGCTAGCAAAATAGTGGAGTAAAGATGTGTGGAAACCTTTTGAGCCACAAAACCAAGTAACTGGCTAAACCTACACCAGACATCAAACTGACACTGGCCCAATGATGATAACTAAGAAGGACCATACCTGCAGTAAATCCTTTCTCGTCTTCATCAAGTATTCTTTCCAGAATATCAAACTATTTTAAATGCTTCTTCAATTCCCCAACCGAAGGTGGACTGCTGATAGTAATGGGCTCTGGTCCATCAAGATCGGCAAAGAAATAGTCTACCCATTTCTTATGCTAGACGAAAGCTCCCTTCGATCCTATCACATTGATACCAATGTGGAAGTGGCAAACCAATTCCCACGGCATCATATAAATTGAAGAGCTCTAGTCTTTAAGCACTTCCACTTCCTGCGCATTGGGAAATACTCTTCACAAGGATGATACCATTGGCAGCCATGAAACAATCCATATCTCATGGAACCCGATACCAAGCTCTCCATTTGGTGTAAAGAAAGTACCATAAAATGAAACACACATCTCCAACAAAGCAAAGAACTATTAAGATTGTTATTGATCCATACTGGATAGTCTGTATGGTTCGATACAAGCCCTGCTCATGCAATCTAGTCGTGTATGTCCAAGATAAAGCTAGTAAGGCACGCCCACCAATTAGTTATACTAGAGTTAATCCACCTAGGTGTGCATAAATTTGCTGTTGGATAAAGTACTCCTAAATTTGGTTAGTTCATTCTTAAAGTTTCTAATCACCACTAGTTTCTCAGTCACCGGTAATTACTCTTGAGAGTAAACCCATCACCTTCGTCAAAGAACCGCTCTAGACGAAATCACATCCCCCTTTGGTGAATCGCCCGACCAGAAGGAAATCTTGTCTTAGTGTGAGATCCCATCTTATTAGTCACTCCTCTGTGCAAGTCCTGAAATACAATAGAAAGTGGTGGCATTCTAATGGAAGAAGAGTGTACACTACCCCTTCTCGATCATAGTACCAAGGAGTTGGCTCGGTGCCCTTGGTGTCCTGAAATTTAACTGTGTCACCAAAAATAAACTGGAGATTGTGCAGTTTTTCACTGTTAGAGCTGGCAAACTTCATGGTATTGATGATATAGCATAGAGTTATAGGATCACTCTGCCAAATCAAGTTGATCCTATTTATATCATTGGGATTTTTATACAAGGATACATCCCTTTCAAACCATAATCCAGCACTGTCGCTTGAGCCAACAGGTCATTACGCCAAGAAAGTTTCTCCAAGTTGGAGAACTACAAAGGAAAAAGAAAAATCCAAACAATGGTAAAAAACTATTAAGTTGATTCAAGAAATTGATATCAATGAAAGAAAACCAAAACTCTTACCAGCAGAAGGTGGAAGAGCAGTGACCATCTGTATATCAACCACTTTCTTGTCCTTGGAGATCCCTATCATGCCATAAAAACAGAAGACCAAAGTTTCTGAAAAGCTTTGGAAGGCAGAAGAAGAACAATGGCAAAAAACTTTAACTCCAAGTAAAGAGAAAACAAAGTCACCACTCAGGATTTTTATACTTTTTGAGCAAGGTTTAAAAAAATAATCATTTCCACAACAACCAAGATGATTGCATTAAATGCAGAATAGCCTTTTAAAGCTGCGACGACTGTCATTTCTCATCAAAAGTGGAATGGCAGATGTGAAGCGCTGCTTCTTAACTGACAACAACAATCTGAAGCTCGGAGAGGATATGAGGCCTACCAAAATAGAAATTTAAAAGAAAATTCAAAATCTCAATTAAAAATACCATAAAAATCGAAAGATACGAGATTCAAAGTATTCCGAAAGGTAACAAATTTCATATCTTTTGAAAACTTTGAAGAGGTTCTTGTAGGAGGTAAAATTTGCTCACCGCTAAGATAAAACTAATCGAAGAAAAGTGACATGTTATCATATTGAATTGGCAAAGATATAAATCAGAGCAATGACCATCCATGCCACACAAAAAATTTCAGCCTCGCAGAACAAGTAAAGCTTCTCCACCAAATTGAGGAATCCCAACTTTGCCAAATGAAGAAACATTCCTCGCCAGTCAAGACAAATCTAAATGCCTCAAATGAGCCAAAAGACAAAATCCACTTTGTCAGTAAAGACATCCTATCCTCACTGGGTCAAAGGAAAACAACCCAAAAGGTTCACCAAATGACTGAAATCAACTCTCTGGAGGAATATGTTCCAACCTCGCCAACTAAAGTAGTCAGCCACGCTAACAGACATATGATCCTCATTAGTGGGCAGTTATTCAAACTGGTCAAATCGTAGTGCAATCTCACTACGATCCCTTAGATCAAATCGTGGTATAGTTCTACTATGATCTTTTGCAAATTAAGAGACAGTTACAATCGTTTAAACTATAAAACCACTCCGATTATGTGGATAACAAAGGTTTGGAAAAATCAAATCCAAAAAATTATACAGAGAGAGTTCCAATTTAATAAATATCCTTCACCAGATAGTCAACAAAAATAAAAAGAGACGTTATGATCATATTTCTATTTTCACATACTCCCCAGAAATCTCAATTGTAATTCTCTTCATTAGTAAAGAGCATCCTGAGTGTTATAATTTCCAAATCTCAAAATCCAAAATTTTGTTTTGTTTTCGGGAAAATTGCGTTGATTGGACCATTTGTTAAAATCGTGTATTTGCATGGCACAATAGATATTGAAAATCCTAAGAATAGTCATACATTTAAGGTAAACGGAAAATGTTTGAAATACTATTTGGAATTCCCTAAGCATTGGAGGAAGCTCTCAATTTAGTGGATCCTCCAACATCTCAATATACGAGCTTAATGAAGTCACATTGTGTATTATTGTATATTATATACTAACGAATTTTTTTTGTAGTTGATACACCGTGAGTAGCAAAACAAGATAATATCTAAGCACTTTCTATTGATTTTTACTTGTTCTTAATGAATTTAATAGAAATATCAATTAATTGAAGATAATATGTATTTTAAGTTCTTGATGTTTATGAAATTGACTTTAATTTTAATACCCAAGATATTTTAAAATTTTCAAAAAAATCTCTAAAGATTTTCAAAATTTTCAAAAAAATTAGTTTAGAAATATTTTCTAACCTTAGTTTGGATGCTAACTTTACAATCAGGGACTATCAATTAGTTTTTGGAAATAACATCAGTTTAGGAATTAACAAAATCTAAAAACTATAAAAAAATAAAGAAGAACTTTTTTTTTGTTTTACAGTTCTCTCAACAGAGAACGGTTGTCGAAGCGACTGTTGACAACAATCGATTGTAGGGTAGAAAAGAATTATGTCCAAAAGCAGATGTCCAAATCGTTGTCGATGTGGCTGTTGACAGTGGTCAACAGCCACCCTTACTTATAAGTAGCCCTACATGTCTTTTCTTAAACACCAAACCCTAACCCTTTTGTTGCACCGCAACCCAAAGAAGATTTTCCGTCCCCTTTCGAAACTGGAGCTCAACCCCGTGCAATTTTTTTCAAAACTCTATAGATCTCCAAGCAAGTAAGTCTTCTCTCTAATTTCTTATGGTTTATTTTTATAAAAAAGTAGATTTTTGTCTTAAAAACCTAGATCTGCAACTTACCTAAATTAATAAGGGTAGAACAACGATGGAAATTAACTTCATAGTAAATTGGGGGTAGTTTGGCTAATTTTCATAAATTTTTGACAAATTTATCTAATTATTTAATGCAATATTCTAATTTAAGGGTAAAATTGGATAAAAATCACAACTTTTGGCATAAAACTACATGGGTTGCTAAAATATTCAATATATATCAAATTAATACATTAAAAGTAAGATTAAGATAATGTTTGATATATTGGGGGGAATTGAAAATTGTTAAAAGATAAATACAATAAAAATAAATATATAAATAAATAATTTTGAGAAATAGTAATAAAGATTGTATGTTTACTATTACTTGCTAAGAGATATTTTTTCAGTATGGGACCGAGGAAGGAAACTCCTTCAAAGAGGCCAAGAGTAGAACCCTCAATTTCATCTCCTCCACAGAGGCACATACCAAGATGATAACAAATAAAAAGCTGATGGTTCCAGCTCTGGCCTGAATGGGAACTTGACTACAGAAATATAAATGAAAATCTTTCATTTAGGACATACATACGAGATGTAGTGTTAGAAAAATATACTCTACTCAAGCATATGCCACCATGCAATGAGATCGTGCAGGAATTCTATGCACAACTTTAGCTGGCGATGGGCAACCAACCGCATACTCGAGAGTGAAGGGCATGGAGATACCATTTACGAGAGAAGAAATATTTAGAGCTATCTCCCTCCAAGAAGAGCTCTCATTTACCAACAGGGTTAAGGAAATACCAAGTGGTTACCATAGGTTTTGAGAGTTTAGCGAAATACCAAGATGTCACCGTCATTATGCACTCCACAGTAATCCAAGGCATGGGTGCAAGCCTATGAATGTATCTTGCACTCAAGAGCGGCAAAGTCAGTTCTAGTTCTATCGTTTCTCATCATGAAGAATTGCTTCAACAACGCGATTGATTTGTCACCAATTGGCACAATCGCCCATCAAATGGTGGCATTCACGGATACTACTGCTAGGATGAGCAGGAGTGTCCGACAGGACCGACAAGGGTAGCAAAGACAACAAGAGAAAGTAGAAGAAACTACCCCGCCAGTTGGTCATGGAAAACAAGATCAAGATCAAGGAGGTGAAATAGCTCAGGCAGTCCAACCATCCAAGATTACACTCCAAAGCCTACATAATTCAATAACAAACATAACCAGTACGTTTAGCGAAAGACTGCAAGTTATTAAGACTCAAGAAACCCACCTCGAGCAACATCAATAATGCAATCTCCGACTCCTAACTAGTATGTACAAATATATAACTGGTGAGTATGCGACCATCCCTCCTTAAGAGGATGAGCCGATCTGTTAGGGAAACTCAGGGTACTGTCGATGTCAAAAATACAAGTACAATAGCAAAAAAACAACAGTATCATTGATATTAGCTATCTATAAGAGTGTAATTAAAGGAGAACCAACAAATCTAAATATTTTCTAATCTTAGCCTCTTATATTATTTCTTAGTTATTGCTTACATAGTTATATTATTGATGCACTGAGGATACTACATAATTTAAGATGGGAGGTGAGTAGATACACTATATTTCTCCATATCATATATATCATAACTTACTAAAAACAATAAAAAACATTAAAAAAAATTTCAGAAATTTTCATTCCTTTGAAATAAAAAAGGTTAGAAGTACTGCACATGGTATTTTAATATTGATGCTCATATAATAATAGTTCTTATGGGATGTGGATTGTAAATTTAAATATGACAATAAAATATAGGGATGCTTAAAATTTGAATCAAATATGTACTTTAAACCCTTATACAGTGAGTCATGAAAAGATGATAACAATGAGAAAACTTAAAAGGAAGGTCTATCAAAAAAAATATATATAAAATAAAAAACTAGGAGAGAGCTGGGTATTAAGGCAAGGATTTTCTATATATAACAAATATATATATATATATATATATATATATATATATATATATATATATATATATATATATATATATATATATATGGAATAAACAAAAAAAAGTAAGTGTTAAGTAATTGGACCTGTGGGCATTGATAAGTGTGCATATTCACACGAACAAAGCTTATGGACTTTTATTATAAATATGAGTTAAGTAACTGAGCATTTATGCCTCAGAAAGCATAAGTATTCACATGAACGACAAGTGCTTATAAAAAAGAAAAGAAAAAAATATATATGAGAAAGGTTCCTATAAGTTTGATTGGAGTTTGAAACTTGACTGATTCATATACACAATCACAAGAGCGCATAGAAGAGGATGGTTGAAAGTAAAAAGTATATCTACGTACGATTAAAATGAACATGATAGGTAATAAGGTGATTTGTTAAGGTTGATATTGTCTTGAATTTTCATATGCATATCTCTAATTAAGTTTGACATGGAAAAGAAATGAACAAAATAAAAAAATAAAAATAAATAAAATATTTTTATTTTTTATGCTTATCCTTATTTTTTATTTTATTTCTTTTCTTGAACCAATATTTCTTGATATTTGTTGGTAACATCACTGGAAACTCTCACAAGAGAACACTCGTCCATTGGGGTAACTTTGGATTTAATGGCTTATTACACATATTAAGTGCAATCGTGATTCCTATGAAACTGAGTTACAATTTCATATTTTAGGAATATTTTATTTTCTTAATTTGATAATTTTGGTAGGACTAACAAAACTCATATTGAAAGTGTGATAACGAGTTAAAAGAATAGTAATTTTAGTTTATTTTGTGTAGTCATAATCTAATTTTGGTCATTAATACAAAAAATTAATAATAAATTATTTTTATTGATCAAACTCTCAACTTTATTGTTTTCTTGTTTTTTTTGGCCTTTTTGCAAAATTCCATGTGGAAGGAAATCAAAAAAATTGAAGCGTATTTTGGATATCAGCCCAGATTGACCAATTAATAGGTTTCAATGTCGACAATCATTTATTAGTTATTGACAACTAGCCACTGTAACTGAAGCTTGAATTCTATCTAGCTGTTAATACAGCTTTTGATATGGTTTTGGTCAGTCATGATGGCTGAACATATATTTGAATATTTCTAATATAAAGAGAGTTTCCTTTTAAATAGAATTCTTATCAAGCTTTTTGAGAGACTATAAATATCCGATGTAATTCAGAGTCTGAAACAGGAAGAAAATACAGTTGATAATATTTATTTTAGTTTTTAAAGAGAGATTTGAGAATAGTTTTATACTCTTTCATAGTTATTAATAAAAGAATCTCCTTTATTCATATGTTGATGGCTATGATGAGTATGGGTGGTGAAATCTTTGTGTTAGTTTAGATGAGTTAACAAATCTTAGAAAATTTACTAATATGTATTTTGCTTATCATACTTAATTGTTTTACACAAAATTGCTATTTTTGGTTCCATAAATATTTCATTAGGAGTTAAATATATTTTTGAGTTTTTGATGATATATTTAACTTAGTTTTTAATACCCTATAGACTCTTTAGTTATGGTGCATGCTTAGACTTTGAACGTTTATTTTTATTATTCATATGTTATGCTTAGATTAACTCAAACACATATGATTAATCAGGGAAAATCGCCAAATTATTATGTTTCAACTTTATTTGTTTTTATGATTCAAAGATATATTTTTCAGTTATAAGAAGACCACATGATCTATGCAACTGAGATAAACAAGTATAAACATATCCAATAAATTATTCGATAGGAGATTTAACTTATCTAACCAGTAAATTTATCTAGATAATTAATAATCTTTCAATCTTTAGTTTAGTAATTTAAAAATCCAATCTTTTTATTCTGTAATTTGTTTCTTTTAAGTGTCTAACATAATAAATAACCATTTTTGAGAGAACGATCTTGGGTTTACCACATTTGTATTACTTGTTGATCTCTTGTATTTGGAACTATACGATTTAGTTCGCAGTCAACTAGCACTAGTAGGTAGCTTCAGTGTTCGTTAGACTGAAAGACATCATGTGGTAGTAGTAGGTCCCTTGATCAGTATTAAAGGATGTCCCCATCTCGTCGTCAGATGACGTTTTAATTTGGTTGTAACCATAAAAAACATTTATGAAGTTCAATAATTGTGCCCAAAGGCTGAATTGACAAGTTGATCTATTCGAAGGAGAGGGAAGCAATCTTTCACACAGCTTATTCAAATCATTATAGTCAACACACACGTCCCAATTTCTCTTAGATTTTTTCACTAATACTACTCTGGCCAATGAGTTGGGATAGTGAGCTCTCTTAATGAACTCGGCGGCGAGTAACTTATCTACTTCTTTCTTTTGCTGCACTTCTTCTCTCTGGTCTGATGTAACGCTCCATGTCAGATGGCTCCCATGCAAAAGCATCTTGGTTTTCCTGAATGAAACTTATGAGTTGATTCTTGAAAGAACCATATAGAGAGTACCCTATCTGTATCGTCTTCATGGGATCTCAAAGATGAACCACAATGGTGTCTTCTCAAAGTCATCTCTCTTGTCGGAGAGATTGACTTCGGCGATAGTCGAGCGAACTCTTTAGATCTTTTTTGGCACTTGATGCATAGGAATTCAGATGCCTTCTTCTTTGCAATGGTCGTAGTGAGATAACATCTTCTTGACAATTTCTGATTTCCGAGGATTCATCCTACTCTAGTGTCAATCAAGAACTTCATGACCTCATCGAGGGTGGACAATACAATTTTGAGTGCATTCATGGTAGGTCATTCGAGGATCATATTGTGTGGAGAAGATACGTCCATGATGGTGATATCAACCTTTAATATCCTTTCTTGGGGCTTTGTCAAAAAGAGGTATGGAGTGTAGCAGTTCCTATGGCTAGAGTTTTGACACTGTTAAAACTAGTAAGTGGTCCTCACTTGTGTCGAGTCCTGGCACGTCAATTCTCATGTTTTTGAAGGCACTCATGAAGATGTCACAGAAGCACCCCATGTCAAAGAGGACCTTCCTTATCTCGTCTCTGAAAATGTTTAGAGTGATGACGAATCCATCATTATGAGGGAGTTCAATTACGACTAGGTCTCCATCCAAGAAGGTGAGATGTTCTATGTAGCACTTTGTGACATAATTAGCAATATTTAAAGTTTGGATGCAGCGCTTTTGAGCCAAATTACTACTCTCTCCTCCCTTGGGACCATTCGATATGGAGAGCAAAAGAGATGTAACTTCTATAATTTTGTTATTAGTCTGAGGAGGTTGGGATGGACTCACCGATTGCTTCGTAGAGTTTCCCTTATCAATAAAAGACTTGAGATAATCTTGTCATATGAGGCTCTCGATGTGACGCCCCCAAACCATACAGGTGAGCCTGAGTGTGTATTCCAATAAAGAGATAGGGTGTCACCGACAGACACTCTCAACACCGGATTGCATGAGGCCCCTTTTTTCTTTTCAAATAATCACAGGAAAGAAATATGAAAGCACATAAATGTGAGATATATCCCACAAGTCTGAA
This sequence comes from Dracaena cambodiana, assembly GCA_036321105.1. Lineage (NCBI taxonomy): Eukaryota > Viridiplantae > Streptophyta > Magnoliopsida > Asparagales > Asparagaceae > Dracaena > Dracaena cambodiana. The sequence continues at coordinate 19,889,448 of JAYEPQ010000017.1, forward strand.
TCTATCTACCACAACATCACAGGAAAGAGTGCAGTAATATACAAAAACAGGTATACTAGAATGATAAGTAATATTTATACAAAGAGGTTGCTCATGTAGAGTCAAGTACAATATCAGAATAGAGCAACATAAGTATTGAATAAATACAAGAGTTTCTGGATACCGCGAACCGAATTAGAATGTAAAATACATGCACACATAAAGGCCAAAATAATACATACACAAAAAGGATAAAAACTGGATACTGGCGCTTAGCCTACTTCTAAAAATGTGGATCCCTAAGGGGTAGTTCTCCCTTCTAGAACATTACAATCAATGCCAGACCTGGGGTATGATAACCCAGAGGACAGAACCCAAACCAAAATATAAACCCAAACTCGTGCTATGCTATAAGAGCCATATCAATATGGCATGCTAGTTAAAACAATGTAAAAGATGTATACATGTGAATTACGAAATATATGGTATGCATAATATACATGAATTATGAGGTACATGATATACATAGTATAATATAATCAAGCAACAAGTTATGCCAAATATAACATTAAATTATGTAGCACATGGTATGTAGGATATAACATGATCAAACGTATGAATCATAAATTATGAGGTATACATAAAAAATTATAATCAAACAAGTAAAACATGTCATCAAGCAATGTTGGATTCTAAAGGTTGTTCCCAATAGACTCTAGAGGTGTCTTTCACGGATTCAAGAGGTGACTCCAATTTTTGTATGACACTTTATTCCATATAGCACTTATTTCCATGTGATACTTGGTTTCGTACACTTTTGGCTACTATCTAGTTATAAGAAGATGTTGGATTCTAGATATAACCCCATGGATTTTAGAGGTGTCTCTCATAGATTCAAGAGGTAGCCCCCATTTTCTATGCGGAACTTTGTTCCATATAGTACTTAGTTCCATATTCCACTTAGTTCCATACAGTCTTAATGTCAGATTTTAGAGGTATCTCTCACTATTTGTGTGGTACTTTGCTACTGTAGTACTTAATTTTATGTAGCACTTAGTCTCACACATTTGCGGTGTCAGATTCTAGAGATGACCCCATGGATTCTAGGGGTAACTCATACAGATTCAAGAGGCGTCCTTCACTATTTGTATGACACTTTATGCCGAGTAGTACTTAGTTCCATTAGGAACTTAGTTCCATATCTATGTATCAATAGCTAGGTGAGTACGAAATAATATGCATGGTGATACCGGCAAGCATAAGAGTTACGGAATATATTTACATGTGTGAACTATTATTTTCAAGCAAGAATAGTATGTACGTGTAATAGCATGCTTGAATACATATGTGTGCATGTATATCATATTTTAAATCAAATATTATACATGCAAACATGGAATGTAAGCCAAGTCATAAGCTAAGATAGGTCTGAAATCAATATGTACAGCTAATAATAAGAGTGATTGAGTATGTGCACATAGGTATCATTTCATAAATTAAAAGATACATTCACGGATATAACATACATGTCAATGTTGCTGCAACTCAATGGACATGTCAGATTTACAGGTCTTGTTTGACTATTGCAAAATATAATTAGAGGTTAATTTTTTATAGTTATAGAGAATTAAATCATCTTTCTGATAAATCTTAAATGAGCTCAATTAGAGTTTTGAATAAATGTTATGGTTATTTTACCCTGGACATGCTGCATAGACTTGGTACAACAGCTAGGGAGATTTCCTGATTTGATTTGACCAAGGATAAAAACTAAATTAGGGTCTAAGATTTTGGAAACTTTTAGATAATTCAATTAGCTATCCAATAAAACTTGAATGAGTTTAATTGAGATTCTAGAGCAAAACTTATAGTCATTTTACTACGGCTTGCTACTGCTATGCTACTAATCAGGATAGTTATAAGTAGTGATTTGTGAGGCTCTTTTTGGTTAGATCTGCTATAGTTGGATAAAATATAGATAGTGAATTTTCTTTATAATGGCACTAAAATAAAGTCATTTGGAGTTAAAATACAAAAGTTATGTTAGTACTAAGATGAACTGTTGCATAGGTCTGGACAGTGATATGTTTTATGCATGCATAACATGCACGGGGTGACACGGACAATGAAACTCAGGCTAAGTGCGAGTTTGGGTATTGATAATCATTAAATTTAGTTAATAAAAGATCTGAAATTATGTGAAAGAAAATTACATCAAGAACTTGCAAGTTTGAAAGGTTTGATAGTGTATTCTTATCTCTTATTGAACCAAAATCGGATATAAACAAATATTAATGTGATTGCTCCTCAATAATGGAGAAATTCTCCAAGAATCATACTAAAAATTAAGGGTAGAAGCTGAAGAAGGCTTGTTCATATTTGTGGAGAAGTTTCGAGTTGATTTGAAGTGGCTAAAATCAAGGATAAAGCTCAAAGGAAAATTTAATGAATTTTCAGCCTACTTTTAAACTGAATATTTGGCGATTTATTTCATAAATATTGAGAGGGAATTAGGGTTCTTGGTCTAGAGAAAAAATGAAGAGGGAACGAGTGGAAGAAGCTTGGTTTTTTAAAGATTTTTTTGAATTTATTTTGTGGGTCAAATAGATAGTGAAAAATAGGTATACAACAATGTTAAAAATCCTTAATTTTTATCTTATTTACAAAAGTACCTTTGGGTCAACTCCAACTCAAATTTGGTCAAATAAGACTACAAGATTTTTGGAGATAAATTTGGAGTTGTTGTAAGGGTAAAATTGGAATTATTGATTTGATTTGATTATTTTAATAGGGTATTTGCCCGAAAATCGACCGATTCAGAATAATTCAAGAAAAATATGAAGAAAGTCCAAAACAATGAGATAAGAAGTCTAAAGTAAATGATATAGTTCAATTTACTTAGTTTTGTTTTTATTAGTATCCGGGCTTCTAAACTGAAATGGATGATATAGAATAAACCGATATATGGATTTAAAATTCAGGGATGTTATATTCTGTCCACCTAACAAAAAATTTTGTCCTTAAAATTTAAATCAAGAACGGAAGATAATAATAAGATAGATGGCAGAACCTTGATAGATTAATGAGTTTAAGTCCCATGGTGGTCCACATATCTCTTGAGTACCTGGGCAAGTAAAGGAAGTGCCGATTAAGTATAACGTGGCAATATCGTTCTCACAAAGTATTCAATTATTTATGCAAATATGATAATTTATGACAAGTTCTTAATATTAAAATAATAAGCACATATCATTCATAGAGGATAAGGACTAAATCAGGATCAGAAACAAAAGATATGATATAAGGAAATAAGAAAATATTAATAGATATTATTTGCATATATGTGTCAGAATTCTAAGTTCACGAGTCAATTGATAAAAATAATAGCTGTTCTGATACCACTCTCTGACGCTCCCAAACCACATATGTAGGCTTGAGTATATGTCCCAATAAAGGGATAAGGTGTCAATGGCAGGTACTCTCAATATCAGAGTGCATGATGCCATTTTTTTCCTTTCAAATAATAACAAGCAAAAAATATGAAAACGCATAAATATGAGATATATCGCATAGGTCTGAATCTATCTGCCACAATATCATAGGTAAGAGTATAACAATATCCAAAAATAGATATACTGGAATGATAAGCAACATGTATAAAAAATTTTACTTATGTAGAATCAAGTATAGTATCAGAATAGAGCAACATAAGTATTGAACATATACAGGAGTTTCCAAATACTATGGACCGAAGTAGAAAGTAAGATACATACGCACATAAAGACCAAAATGATATATACACAAAAAGGACAAGAATCCTATGAAAATTGGATATTGGTGTTCGACCTACTCCTGGAAAGGTGGATCCCTAAGGGGTGGTTCCCCTTTTTAGAACACTGCAATCAAGATTAGCAGACTTGGGGTGTGATAATCTCAGGGGTCAGAACTTAAATAAGAATACAAATATAAGCTCATGCTATGCTATAGAAACCATATTAATGTGTCATGCTAGTAGAAACAATGTAAAAGATGTATACATATAAATTACGAAATATATGGTATGCATAATGTACATGAATCATGGAGTACATGGCATATATAGCATGCCGTGATCAAGTAATAAGGTATACCAAATATAACATAAAATCATGTTGCACATGGTATGCATGATATAACATGATCAAACGTATTAATCATAAATTACACGGTATAGATAAGAAAACATGATTAAGCAAGTATAACATTCATTAAGCAATGTCAGATTCTAGTGGTTGCCCCAATGAATTCTAGAGGTGTCTTCCACGGATTTAAGAGATGACCCCCACTATTGCGTGACACTTTATTTCGTATAGCACTTAGTTCTATATAACACTTAATTTCGTACACTTCTAGCTGGTATCTGGTTATGAGGAGTTGTTGGATTCTAGATGTAACTCCCATGGATTCTGGAGATGTCTCCCACGAATCAAGAGGTAGCCTCCACTTTCTGTGTGGCACTTTGTTTTATGTAGTACTTAGTTCCATGTGTCATTTAGTTCCTCACAATATTAACGTCGGATTGTAGAGGCCCATAGATTTTAGAGGTATCTCCCACGAATTTAAGAGGTAGCTCTCACTCTTTGTGTGATATTTTGCTCTGCATAGTACTTAGTTCCATGTAGCAATTAGTCCTGCACATTTTCGGCGTTGCATTCTAGAGGTGATCCTCATGGATTCTTGAGATAGCTTACACAGCTTCAAGAGGTGACACCCATTATTTGTGTGACACTTTGTTTTGAGTAGCACTTAATTCTATATGGCTCTTAGACAATCATGTATCAATAGCTAGATGAGTAGGAAATAATACACATAGTGATACCGGTAAGCACAAGAGTTTGGAACATATTTAGTATCATTTTCAAGGAATAATAGCATGTACATATAATAACAAGCATGAATACACATGTATGTATGTATATCATATCTTATATCAATTGTTATATATGCAAACATGGAATGTAAGTCAAGTGATAAGCTAGAACAGGTCTCAAATCAACATTAAAGGCAATAACAAGAGTGATTGAACATGTGTATATGGTTATCATATCATAAATCAAGAGATTCATGCACGGATAACATACATGCATATGTTGGTACAACTCAATGAACATATCAGAGTTACAGGCCTTGTTTAACTAGCGCAAAATGGAAATAGAGAGTAAGATTAGAGAATTAAATCATCTTTCCGATGAATCTTAAATGAGTTAAATTGGAGTTCTAGAATGAAAATTATGGTTATTTTACCATGGGTATGTTGTACAGACATGGTACAACAACTAAGAAAATTCTAGATTTAATTTGACCAGGATAGAAATTAAATTAGGGTCTATGATTTTGGACAGTTTTGGATAATTCAATTAGCTATCCAATGGAACTTGAATGAGCTTAATTAGAATTCTAGAGCAAAAGATATAATTATTTTACTATGGTTGCTACTGCTATGCTGCTAATCAGGATAGTTACAAGTAGTAATCTTTTAGGTTATTTTTGGTTAGGTAAATGGTTAAATTAAGATCTACTGTAGTTGAATAAAATACAGATTAGTAAATCTCTTTCTAATTGCATTGGAATTAGGTTAATTAGTGTTAAGATGCAAAAGTTATGGCAGTTCTAAGATGGATTGTTGCATAGGTCTGGGTAGCGATACGTTTTATGCATGCATAACATGCACAGGGTGATACTGGCAATGAAACTCAAGCTACATAAAAGTATGGACATTGATAATTATGAAATTTAGTTAATAATACATGTAAAATCACGTGAAAGAAAATTAAATCAAGAAATTGCAAGTTTGAAGGGTTTGAGAGTATATTCTTGCTTTTTATTGAATAAAAATCAGATATGAACCGATATTAACGTAATTGCTACTCAAAAGCAGAGAGATTCTCCAAGAATCACACTAAAGATCAAAGACAGAGGCCGTAAAAGGTGTCTCCATATTGGTGGAGAAGTTTAGAGTTGATTTGAAGTGGATAAATTCATGAACAAAGCTCAAAGAGCAATTTAATGCATTTTAGCCCACTCTCAGACGGAATATTTGATGATTTATTTTAGAAAACTTGAGAGATAATTAGAGTTCATAGTCTGAAGAGAAAATGAAGGGAGAAATGAGAGGAAGAAGCTTAATTTTTTTCAGAGTTTCCTAAATTTATTTTGGGGGTTAAACAGGTGGTGGAAGATAGGTATGTAGCAATATTAAAAATCCTTAATTTTCATCTTATTTACAAAATTGTTATTGGGTCAACTCCAACTCAAATTTGGTCAACAAAGGCTACAAGGATTTTGGAGATAAATTTGGAGTAGGTGTAGGAATAAAATTAGAATTCTTAATTTGAATTGATTATTTTAATAAGTTATTTGCCCGACAATCGGCCGATCCGGAATAATTCAAGAAAAATATGAAAAAAAATCTAAAATAATGAGATAAAAAATCCTTTCTGTGCGGAATTTGAAATTGAATACTAAATTAAAAGTTATAGCTCAATTTACTCAGTATCCAGACTCTTAAACTGATACGGATGATACAGAATAAACCGATAGACGTGCTTAATGATCAGGGGTGTTACACTCAATATCCTTCTTCAGTTTTTAGTAGTTGTTGTGTTCCACATCTTGGTGATATTCGTAAAAGTGCTCTAAGTCCCTTTCCAAAAGAGTTCTGATAAGTGTTATATTTTGTATACTTATATCCCACTTTTTTATTTATTTTCATATATAAATAATTGCTTCTCAAGTATGCTTAATGTGTTTGTATAGATATTAAAGTATTTGAAGTGAAGAGAGGAAAAAGTAGCCAATTTGTAAAATAATTGAGCAAAGGAAGTCAACTATGATGAATACGGAAACTCATGTGCATCGATATCAAGTTCAAGAGCATATTTAACAAAGACAAAGCTTGAACAGGAAAAATTTATGTAAGAGAAATTTATAGAGGTCTGAATTACTTTTAGAACGGCATGCAGAACAGTTCAATCGGAGTTCATGCAAAAAAATTAGGGTTGTTTTACTAAAGTACTGCAGAATGAAAATCCCAATTCAGCGGGCTACGAATGAAAATCCAATTTGGATTTTGGACCTAAAAAATAGTATTTTAGGTCATCTAGTATTAACCATTGGTTTTTATTAACTATGAATTAAATTATAATTATATATCTTGAGATTAGATTATGTCAGATTGGGATTGTATATATTATAGAAGATATTTAGTTTAATTAGGACTGCGCTTGAGTTAATAATACCCCATGAATCCTATTGTAAAGAGACATCACATGTGTTTGTATTCTTTTTCTTATTAAATGATAAAAAGAGACGTGCTCACTAGGGTGACAGTCATCATACCTCCCCTACAATGCTGGATTTCATCTTCTTCATTTGTTTTTTGGTGTTAGATTAGTATTTTAATTGCTTTATTAGATAGTTTTAATTATTTTTTAGAGAGTAGTAGCATCTTCTTGTGAGACCTCAAAATTGACTCTAGTTCTTATTTCCCCTTCTATTTTTCAAGGTCAAAGTTTGACATTTCCATTACAATCATGAAAAGGTAAGGGGACATGGGATCCCTCTTGCCTAGATCCAATGCAAAAGTGACCTTTCATTCTCTTGTTTCGTCATGACACACCTACCCCACCCCCTCTCCCCAAAAAAACAAGCATCCTCGGCGAAGGAGGCCTAGAAAAAACCTTTTGTTTTCTCTTTTTCTGCAGCCCTTACTGCCATCCTTAACAAGCCTTTGAGTCTCCTTTGCGCTGCCTTCCTCATAGAGGCCGCCGGGGATTTGAAAATAATAATTTTTCTTAATCTAATTAGTAATCTACATGATATTATTTGAATCAATGGTTATTGTTATTTTTAATAATTTATACTTGTATTTTTTTTGTTATTTCGTATTTAGAAACAAAAGAAACTGATTTCAAATTAATTAGATTAACTTTTTAATATGTTAAATTACTGTTCTCGCTAAAAGTAGGAAAAAGAAAGATGATCATTGTTATCTAGTGAATTCTAATATTTTAGACTTGCTTTCTAGAAATAGTTAATTAAATCATTCAACAAAGTATTAGTTTCTTGTTAACTCGTTAAATTAGAAATTAAGTAATATCACAAAACACCTGAAATCCCTAAGAAATGACTTGTTAGTGCCATAATACCGTGTGCTTGCAGTAGAACATAAAATTTACATCAATTTCAGAGAGGTGGTGGAGACTGGGAGAGAAGTTCCTCTTTTGAATTTGAATTAGAATCTTTGCCTGAGTTATATTTAGGGGTGTCTAATCTTCCTAGTTTTATGCTCGTGCAATTTCTCGACAAGAATCTTCAAGCCGCCTCGGCGGACTCCATTTTTTCTCCTGTTCCTTTTGCTTTCTTTTAGGAGGACACTTTTGCCCTTCGATATCTCAGTATTAAAAAATTGTTTAGATTTCTCCTATCCGATATACTTGTTGAACCGTTTCAAGAGCTCAAATAAAGATGTCAACTTTTGCTTTCCAATAGGGTGCCTTGAGCCAAAATGTCGTGTGCCATTAATGAGTGTACGAGAGTAATTTCAAAAGAACACTCCTTGATTTAGAGATTGGCCTCATTGAACCACTTTAGGAAGTCACTAAACGTCTCGCCGTGTGCTTGTTTAATTCGAAGGAGGAAGAAAACACTCTTCTAGGGGATTTTGTTCGCGACCAATTGCTAGCTAAATTTGCGGTGTAGCTGGCGAAGAGTGGATATATTCAGCGGGGAGCTTGTTATGCTAGCTCCTTGCCTCTTTCTCCAGTCATGAAAAAAGCCCAGCATAGGATCTCATGAGCTGCATAATCAGACGGATCCATCATCCCATCATAATCAGACGGATCCCATCATCCCATCATATTTTCTATCCATCATCCCATCATATTCAAGACTTTAAACTTAGACATCTATTGCAGAACAGATAGGGAGAGTGATTTGTGTTCCTCGAACTCAGAGTTTGATTCGATAGGACCTTTTATCCACTTTATTAATGCTGATTGGTACCACCATCATCTTCTAGGCAGTGCTTAGTAGGTGCTAGTGATAACTATTCAGACTTGCTTCTAAGGGCTGGGGGCATTGCTCTGCGTATTGTGGGCACATGTAGGCCTTATCAATGCTCCCACGTGTTACCCTAGACTGGGGGTTTACGCCAATGCCATGGAGAGCTTCGTAATCTCTTTGGCTAAGCTTTCCACCCAAGAGATCGGAGAGGAAAGCTCTTCAGGTTGATGTGATGCGCTTGCAGTATTTTTGTCTTGCTCTAAAGAGGAGCCTGGTCGAATAGGAGCTTAATAGCTCGCTTGGCCTTTCAATAGCTTGTGTGGCCTTTCCGCGGGGTGTTTGTCATGATTTAAAAATATGTTAAAACATAAAATAATTTTATTCAATTTTCACTACAAGTTTCAAGTTTGGAGTTAAGGTGCAGTAGAAGGATCTTTTAATATGGTATCAGAGCAATCCAAATTCGATTTTTGTTGGGCACATATTTAATTGCAGGTTTTAAAAAATTATATCGCTGCGTTAAAGTCCAGGTTTCTACCCAAAAATGGGTTTTCAACCTGCGGAGGCGTGTTAAAATATAAAATAATTTTCCTCAACCCTCACTACAATTTCGAAGTTTAGGTACAGTGGAAGGGTCTTTCAACAAAATTATTTTCTACAAATTACGCTAAATGTTCGACCTAAAATCCACTTGGATTTGAAATGGACACTCGTGAGCAAATCGATTGGACACCAGTGGGTGGGTAACATGAGAAGTTATAGCAGAGTGAGAGGAAGACTAGTATTTAAGGAGGTTCGGCCTAGAAGAACTTGTGCCTACGTCCTCAAGAGAAATGGAGCTGTTTAGCGAGTAATTAATCGAGGGTGAAGTTATAATCACTTAATCTAGATGACAAGTTACAGATCTCTCTTTGATTAAATTTGATCTTAGTTACAAAGCAAAGAATCATCTGGAGTCAAAGAAATTGTCCCTCGTTCTGCAAGATGGAAAGATTCACTAAAAATATTGTTAGATTAGAATACTATTTTGTATGTGGGTTTAGTTTGAGTTTAGTACCATATTGCCTATAGAATAGTTTATATAGAGTTAAGAGGTCTATTAATATATGTAATTCTCTGACTTATATTATTATTGAGATTGAATCTTGGTCGGGTTTGAGAAATAAATTTCAGTCCTATAATCTAATTATCTATCTTTCTCAACCATTCATTCAACAAAAAAACTCTAACTTACCTTGTTCAGCAAAAGGCGACGGTCTTGAGTTCACTATCGAAAGTTCAACGATCTGTTCAATATCCTGCTTTGAAGATATGTTCATTCGTCCTGTGGCTTCATTTGAGAAATATTGAGCAGTAAGCACCTGGCTTCGTGCTTCGTTCTGTTCTTCGGATTGTTTGCAAGCACCAGCTTTTTGTTTAGTAACAGCAAAAGTTCATGCTGACATCCCCCCCACCCCCCCCCCCCCCCCCCCCCCCCAAAAAAAAAACCCAACACCCACCCCCACAAAAAAACAAAAACTACATCATAAGTGCTTGTCAGATACATCCTTGTTTAGAACGACTTCAAAGGCCTAAGATGCTGTGCAGTGAGATTAGCTGCAGGCGTGCATAGATCCCTTAGGAGAAACAGTGTGCACTCCTTGGTACTTGGAACAGGATAAAATCTTTTGAGTGTGACCTTGAGAAGACGAAAAAAGGCTTCGGCTTTACTTTAATAAATTTGACAAGAACAGAGGTTTGATTTTTTTTTTTTTTCGAAGAGTGATCCAGTAGGTGATTTTAATTCACTATTTCTATGTAAGTCAGAATCTCAAACTTTTTTCTATAGCATTATCCAATTCAAGTATTTTATCTACTGCTACTAGTGCTTTTACTGACATAATTGAGAATTTCTATCCAAAAAATTTTACTGCCATTATTGTTAAGTTGAATGGTAATAATTATTTTCTATGGGCTTAGTCATTCAAGATATTTCTTGGTGCTCAAAGAAAAATTTAACATTTATTGGATGATCGACTAAATAAAACTGATCCTATCTATTCTGATTGGCTTGTTAATGATTATTGCATGATTACATGGATCCATAATAGTATAAAAAAAAAATTCTGGTTATGTTCTTGAAAACTGCAAAAGAGATATGCGATACCTTTATAGAAATATATGACAATGAGAAAAATATATCACGTGTTTTTAAACTATATGAGCACTTGTTTACTCTTAAACAAGACAAAATATCTGTCTTCGAATACTATTCTACTCTTTGAAGCATATTGGATGAGATTGAGTTTCATCAACCACTGGTTACAGATCTTAAGATTTTGAGATAATATCGTCAGGATCTCACCGTTGCTAAATTCCTCTCCGGTTTGGATTTTTCTTTACTAACCCGAGTGAGAGGTCAAATTTTTATTGGTGATAGTATTCCGTTCCGGACAGTGACATATTCAAGAGTCCTTCATTTTTCTATTAGTTCTATTAATCAATAACTCAAACGCTTGCTTCCAATAATCATTCTGTCCTATTTTCTAGTCGAGAACGAGACCGTGGCCATGGTCATGATCGTGATTCAAGAGGAGGCCATGGTTGTGGTGACAATGGTAATCGAAACTCCGGTGGAAAACAAAAATCCCGTAAATATGATTACTGCAGCAGAAAAAAATCATACATCCGCATATTATTAGGAGAAGTATGGAACCAGAATGGCCACAAGCTGCTAATACTTTACTTCCAACAAAAAATACTGTATCAATAATGAATTCTACTAGCACTTTGACATTTTCAGCAATCATTCAGATTCCACAAAGTGAAATTGACAGACTTTTCCATTTTCAATCCACCATGACCAGTCTGCATGCTACTCATGCATTCTTGTCAGGTAATGATACTTATATCGCTTCCTCTCACCAATCATGAGTTATAGATTCTAAACTTTCTCCTATATGACTGGTATTAGAAACAAGTTTGTCTCTCTACATTTTTCAGGCAAATACCCTTATATCCATATTGCTGGTGGTTTCACTTCTTTAGTTGTTGGTGATGGAAAAGTTCATGTCACAAATTCACTAACCCTTGATAATATTGTTTTTTTCCTGATTTTTCAGTTAGTTTGTTGTCTATTAGTCAAATTACCAAAACTAACAATTATCCTGTAATATTCTTTCCTACTTACTGTAGTTTCTAAGACCTCCAGACTAGCATGAGGATTGGAATGGGGTATGAACAATGGGAGATGCATTATCTTAAGACATCATCTATAGGATTTGCTGATGCCTTCTATGATTTTCTTTTAAGTGGGATCAACGCTTTGGATATCTTTCTCTCCAGAATCTTCGTCTCATTTTAGATACACAATGGTTGGTATATCTACATTCATTATGAGTCTTGTAAACTCGGTAAACATCATTAAATCTCATATCCAAGTCGAGTCAATCCATATAGTACGTTTCCATTTGAGCTAGTCCATTTTGATATTTGGGGTCCATATTATTTTCTCTCTTTTAAGGGATTTAGATATTTTTTATATTTGTGGATAATTTTTCTCGCATAACATGGATGTGTTTGCTAAGTGAAAGGTTTGTTGTCCCTAGTATAATTGAACTATTTTGTAAAAAAATAAAAAAATAATTTTCTATAACTATTTAAATTTTACACATTGATAATGCTATGGAGTATATGAAAGCTGTATTTTGTACTATAATATAATTATTTATCAAACTTCTTATTCTCACACATCTTAGCAAAACGGTGTTACTGAAAGAAAGCATAAACATATTCTTAATGTTGCTCGGATATTAATGATTCACATGCATGTTCTCAGATATCTATGGTCTGATATTATTCTATGAGCATGTCATTTAATAAATAGGATCTCATTATCTGTCTTGCATGGTAAAACTCTATTTTTCTGTCTTTATCCTAATACACATGTGTTTCCAGTTATTACTTCGAGTGTTTGGTTGCACATATTTTGTTCAGGATTTATTTCCTGATTTGGACAAACTATCTCCTTGTCCTATCAATTGTGTATTTGTTAGATACCCTATGATGTAAAAAGGGTATAGGTGTTATGATCCGGTGTCTAGAAAGTATTTTGTTTCTTCTGATATTACCTTTTTTGAGTATGTTCCCTACTTCACCTTCACATAAACATATCGATTGGATACTTCTCTTTCTTTACCCTTGCTTATCTCTATCACTAAGATTGGACAAGTATCGGTGCCTCATACAGGGGATGAACAGGTGCCTCACAACAAACCACTATTGGTTTTCTCTCGCCGTCAAAAAATGCCTCCTCCCAGCTCACTACCTATTACTCTACCATGTCTAGTTGCACGTCCAAACAACCACAATATTCTTATGCTTCTGTCTCTGATATTTTTATTACTCTTCGTAAGGATAAGCACTCTACTATTGCTCATCCTATTTCTTAATTTGTTTTATATAATTATGTTCACCCAATGTTCCACTAGTTTGCCCTTTTTTTCCTTTCGTCTCCATATCCATGTCATTTTAGAAAGTAGTATTAGTCTCTATCTAGCAGTCGGCCATGGATGAGGAGATACAAGCCCTCGTCTCTCGAAGAACTTGGGATTTGATCCCGTCTCTGCCTGATGCATATATTGTTGGTTGTCATTGGGTTTACTCTGTCAAATATAAGCCAGATGGCTCCATTGATAGCTATAAAACTCGTCTTTTTGCGAAAGGTTTTTCTCAAACCTATGATATTGATTACTTTGAGACTTTGTCTCATGTAATATGTCTCAACTCTATTCACATCATCTTTTCTCTTACCGTGAATCTCGATTGAATATTATTCCAATTAGATGTTAAAAATACTTTCTTATATGGTAATATACAAGAAGAGATGTATATGGAACAATCTCTAAGGTATGTTGATCAGGGAGAGAATATAGTCTGCAAACTCAAAAAAGTAATTTATGACATTAAATAGAGTTCTTAGCCTAGTTTGAGAAGTTTTCCATTATAATTGCTAGTATTGGATTTCAGCATTTTCACTATGATCATTATGTTTTTGTCCGGTATACTCATTTTGGTATTGGCCTTCTTACTATGTATGTAGATGAGATTCTACTAATTGGGAGTGACATAACAGTCTTGACTGAGATAAAGTTTTATCTCAAGCAACATTTTGTAACTAAAGGCATGGAAAGACTAAGATGTTTAATTGGAAGTGATGTAATTTATCATAAATGTGGGTTACTTCTTTCTTAGAGGAAGTATGTGCTAGATCTCTTAGAAAAGACCGTTTGCCTTGGGTATAAACCTGTTAATACTCTAATAGAGTTAGATTTAGACGTGTGAAATGAAGATAGTGTTTTGTATGAGAATGTCAAACAATATAGAAGAATAATTTGCAAATTTATCTATTTCATGGTCACTAGACCTGACATTTCTTTTGTTGTTAAGTTGCTGAGTCAGTTCATACATAAAACATGGGACATACACTAAAAAACTGCTTCGAGAGTTTTAGTATATATTAAGAGTTCTGTTGGAAAGATGTTATTTTATAAAAAATATGGACATGTTAAAATCTCTATTTTTTCAAATGCTAGATATGCAGGAGATAAAAGAAGATAGAAAGTTGACCACTAGAAATTTTACATTTATTGAAAGTAATCTAGTCAGATTGAGAAGTAAGAAATAGATGCAGTGTCTAGTTCTTTTGCAGAGGTAGAGTATCGGGTAATGACACACACTATGTCCGAATTATTATGGCTAAAGAATTTGCTGACTAAATTTGGGTCAACTCAAAAGATCCCATGCCTATGTACAGTGATAATCAGTCAGCCATCTATATTACTCAAAATTCAGTATTTTTTTATCGTACTAAGTATATAAAGGTAGATTATCATCTGGTTCGAGATAATTTGGTGAAGAAAATAATATGTACTTCGTTTACTCCTTTATAGAGCAATTGCCCAATATTCTAACTAAAACTGCATCACTAACTGTGTTTTCTAATCCATGTAACAAGTTGGGTATAATTGATATTTATATCTCAACTTGAGCGGTAGTGTTAGATTAGAATACTATTTTGTATTTGGATTTAGTTTGAGTTTAGTACCACATCGTCCGTTGAGTGATTTATATGGAGTTGAGAGGTCTATAAATATATGTAATATTTTGACTTATATTATTACTGAGATTGAGTTTTGATCCTTATTATTTTTTGACAAATATTTTTCTTGAAGAAGTATAATAGTCAATAATTAGGATGGTGACAAAAACCATGGAACTTAATTAAGAAGTATTACTTCATCTCCCTATCATGTTTAGGAGAAAAGCCTTACATCTTTAGTAATAATACGAACTTTAATTTAAATCTAAACAATGACAAGTTGTATTTGTATTATCGCATCATTATTTTTCCTTGCGTTCAGTTGCTTCCCCACGTTGTATATATATCATTATACCATTTCCCTCTCAATCATTTAACATAATTTTCAATTTTGATAATAGTCCATATTATTGAAAGACTAAAAACCATCCTGTTGGAAGCAACCTCCGGGACTAAAACCGGCTGGACTAACCAGCTTTCAAATTTTAACAGATTTCTAATTAATACAAGATCATTTAAATCGCAAAATAGAAAAACATAGGAGTTTGTTGCAAAATGTACCCAGAGATTGAGGGGAATTTCTAAAGGAGCACACTGCTTATCCTAGTGAGCACATGCACACTTCACGAATTTGGTTTATATTACAAGTTTGTCATAGAATTTTTTTTTGAACAATAGTGCCCTTGTCATTAATGATCAACCCCCATCTCTCTCTCTCTCTCTAAACTAACATGTGGTTGCCTATGAGTGAGTCATCGTGGTGGCGGAGGCGAGGGAGCGTGTAGACATCTAGTTGCGGGTTGCCTAGGAACGGGGCATGGTAGTCAGAGGTGGATGGGGAGGGAACCCAGATGGGGAGGGAGTGGATGGATTTGGGAGGAACAAGTTGGTAGTGGGTCATTAGAGAGTATTTGGGAGGAAGGAATTATTTGGGGGGAAGTGGTGCGCGTCGCTTGGAAAAAAACATCCTAAAAAGTGGCTAAAGAATGGGTGTGCTCATTAAGAACGGTGTGCTCAACACAAATAGTGTGCTCCTTTAGAAATTCCCGATTGAGTGCAGTCAAACACGTATAAATCAATACGGTTCAAAACAGGAATTTCTAGATGGGCATAACTATTTTTCCTAGTGAGCACACCCTCTCTTTTTAGAAGAGAGGATTTTTCTTGGTGAGCACACCTATATTCTCATATTATCCTCCACCATCTCCTCCTCTCTCTCTCCCACGTTCTTCTCCAGAATTCCTCTCCCAAACTTCTGTCTTTTTAACACCACCTCCTCTCTCTCTCCCAACCCATCTCTCCCACGCTCTTCTCCTTCATAAAACCCCAAATCTCTTTTCCATCCTCTCCCAACGCTTCGCCGGAACCCAAATCCTTGTTCCAGGCCGCTCCGTGCGCGCATCCCGGTCGATCCTACCGCTGATGATCCACACTCCGCCACAAGGGTGGGTTGAAAGGAGGACAGAAGATAGTGGTTTTTTTATATGAAGGTAAAAATAGAACCCTAATTTTTTGTGTTAATTTTTGCATTTTGATTTAGGAAAAAATTTGAAAATGCGTGTTGATGAGGGTAGATTTAGTCGAGGGGCAAATAAATTGGGGAAAAATAATTTCTTTACATTTTGTTATGGTGAAATTAAAGGTTTCATTGGTTAAAATAGTTTAGATTTTATTGTTGTTATCAATAAATGTAGTCTTGGAATTTGTAATAGTGAAGTGCAAAATTTATATTGTGAAGATTAGTTGGTAGTTTTTTGTGCTTGGGTTAAATTATTAATTTTGATGTTCGAATCGGGAAAAATTGAAATATAAATATTGTGTGTTTATGTTATGATATTTAATGGATTTAGATAGGCAAATATAATTAGCATATGGTGATTTGTTATGGTTGATAATTTAAAGTTTCATTGTGTAAATAAAATTTTTGGTGATTTACTGATGGATCCGGCGCAATCATTCCGGATTCGACCAATAGCGTCAAATAGGAGGAAGAAAATGGGGATTCGTTGTCGGCGAAAAATTTTGGAAAAGCAAAGCAAATTTACGAATTCAAAGACAGAAGTCCGCAACTCATCGGATCCGCGAATCTAAGAAATTGATGTCCGCGAATCTAAGAAACTGAGATCCGCGAATCTAAGAAACTAAGGTCCGCGAACCAGACGACGGAACAGATTTGCTAATCTAATGCTGAGATTTGCGACACTACCCATAGGTTTCAGGTGGGGGTTTAATACAAAGTCACATGACCCGAACAGAACAATTGCCACCTCGGATCGTGGGAATAACTGCCAAACGAATGCAGTAGCGTTACTTCGATCGTGGGAATAACCACCTAACAAATATGGCGGCACTTTTCGAGTAGTGGGAGCTAACGGTCGAGCAAAATATGGCGGGACGTTACTCCAAGCCTCCTATAAAAGGCGGGGAGCGAAAGACACACGGACGGAGACAGAGGAGAGCACGGGAAGAGGAGCTTCTTCTGAAAAACCATCTTTGCGATCAAGAGCCAAAAAAAAAAAAAAACCTTTTCCCTTTAGCAACTGAGAGAAATTGTACGGAGTGTCAACGGAGAGCAGGATCGTCCTCCATAGCTACCTAGAAACCCAATATTAAACAAAGAGGGAGAGCAATCTTCCTCATTTTCTGTAAATGGGAAACCGTTCGATTGTAATACTTTTATTGAAAAGACTTCGATATAAAGAGCGTGCAACTTTCATGGCGAACAGAAAATTGGCGACTCCGCTGGAGACTATCATCACCTCCGGTGACTTGCTGGTAGCTCAATCCGATAACATTCCAGTTGGTAGTAGGTCGACTGGCTCACCATTTACTTTGACCAGGAAAGGTATGAAGAATTTCTTTCTTCAGGCTCCAAGAGCCCTACTTTTCTAAGGGGATACCATAAAATCTCCAAGGGGTCAATTTCCAAGGAGATGGCAATAGCCCACTTAAGGGAATCAACGGACCAAGATAGTCCGAAATTCCCTTCCTTAACAACGGGCTCTCTGCCAGTTCCGACAAAGACTCTTGATCTCTCAAGCAAAATGGACCAAAGTCCTCGCTTCAACAAGGGAAAGCGACCACCACCCGCTCCGCAAAGCTGTCATACAGAGAAGGAGGTTCCTCCCACTCGTACAAAGAAAAGAAACCTGAGGAGAAGCAAAGCTTGTGCCCTTCACAGGAACGCGCAACAAAAGGGAACCGCCAACTCATCTCGGCAGAAACCTACCATCCAAATATGGAAGTCTAAGGGCGAGGTTGGTCGAGATGCAGAGCGATTCACTCACGTTTCCTACAGGAAGCGGAGTAAACCCGTCAAAGTTGTCCATAGTCAACGCGGAGCATACATTCGCGTCCCAAGGGGAAAATCTGAAGAAGCTTGCGAACCTCAAATTCGCAGAGAGTGCATGCCTATGCGCGAGGTTGAAACTCCACCGTCCCTGGAGTTATCTCTCACAAATGAGCCCATCACAAGGGACTCCAGTGCAAGAGATCTTAGGGAACTTCTAAACAAAAGAAGAGAAGAATCCCATGTATCTCAATATCACTGTGAACGACTGATCAATACAGTACTGTCTCACTGTCATTGTTCAACTCATACCCGATCCTTGGTGTTTTGTCGATTGTATTCTCCGTCAACATCGTCATCCCAATTGGAAAAAAGGAGACGACGCGGGCTCAAGTTTTCTGAGCCGGAATATTCCGCGATGACCTCCAACATGATAAGCGTTGGAGAAAAGAAGAAGAAAAAGAAGGCGAAGAAAGTCTCCGAAGAAGAAGTTTCTGACCCAGAGCTCTCTTCGAGTTCAAAAGACCCATCCAACGAAGAGCGAGGAGTTTTTCGGCACACTCGACTCAAAAGTGGGGTAGCGATCCCTATGAATTATAGACAGATGGCGGGGATCTCATTTGATGAAGAAGATATAGCCAAGTCTGTTATGGCCAAATCACAGACGTCTGATTCATTCTTAGAAGACTCTGCCTCTGCATATATGACGCAGAACAATATCCCAGAAGAGTTCATGCGGAGAATGGAGGAGCAAGATAGGCATATCCAGCAACCGCAAAACGCCATCAGCGAGCTTAAAGTATGCTACACGTTCTAATGGAGTTAGAAAAAGCTAAACTGAAGAATACAGGAAAGAAGACCGAAGAAGAAGGTCATGGTTCTCATAACAATCGAGAAGAAGAAAAACATCATAAAGATGATGACAACCGCTCCATGCACCAGGAGGGAAACGCAAATACTGTTTGGATGGAGAGCTTCCAGAACCAACTGAATGCCCTCATGCATAAGGGCGACCTACAAGAACTGGGTGTAGTAAGGCCATATCCCATGGAGTGGGAAACGGTGCCATTCCCAGAAAGCTACAAACCGTTGAAGCTCAAATCTTTTGATGGTAGAGGATCGCCAAACCAACACCTCTACTATTTTAAGTCGCATATAGGGCATTTATCCGGAAATGACCCTATTATTACAAGAATATTTGTTAGTACCTTAACCGAACTAGCTTTTGAATGGTTCCGGAGATTAGAACCTGGAACCATCAATTCCTGGAGCGACATGGAGAAACCCTTTCTCACTAGATTCTATGAAGATAATATGGAGGTATCAATACCGGCGCTTCTAGCCGCTAAACAAAAGAAAGGAGAGTCAGCCTGGGACTTCATCAAAAGGTTCCGGAACGATTCTCTCAGATGTCCGCATGGGATATCAGAAAAGACCCTGGTAGAAACCTGTCGACATAATTTATCGACCAAGGTTCTAGCAGAATGGGGGCGGTGAAGTCTTCAACTTGGAAGGATCTCGCCCTACAAGCTGAAGAAACTGAAGAATTTGCGCAAAGGCTTGAATAAGAAGGAGGCGAGGAGAAACCGAAGCGAAGTGGTGATAACAGCTATAAGTCCCGACCCCGAGGGTATAAGGGAAAGGAAACAATGGTCACTGATGCGCCACAACCTACGAAGACTCCCCCGAAACTTCCTCCTCAGATGCGAGTGCTACAAAAGCAATACTCCTTTAAGGATGAGCACACGAAGACTATCTTCAACCTCCTCATAAGTAAGAAGATGCTGAAGTTGCCAGAGTCTAAACGTCTAGAGGAAGCTGGAAAAGTTAATGATCCTAACTACTGTGTCTACCATAGGATCATTAACCACCCCACCCAAAACTACTACATCCTTAAAGATAAAATTCAAGCCTTAGTGGACGCTAATGTCATCAAGCTTCAAGAGCACCAGAAGAAGGTGACTGCAAATATGGTGGCCGTCAAGTTCGGTAAAGCGCCCCACTGGATAGAGTCAACAGTTCAAGATGGAGTGCAGCCCATCCATAAAGGCACGATGCAAGTCGCAAATTTTGATCCACACCAACAGCAAAAGAAAGGACTATTCCCCTTTGAAACTGATAGGGGGAGATACTATGGGTACATCCTGATCTCCTAAATGATGAACAATAGAGTTCCAGTTCATCTATAAAGAAGCGAAGAGAGAGAGTCTTCACCTCCAATGTCGTTTTCATAATTCCCAAAGACGATTAGATCATTCCTGCTCTGACCGATTCGGAAAAAGAAATTGGAAATTCCTTGATCGCCGATGCAGACCCTCCCTCCGCGGGGACCTGTTCGGGAAAAGATTACTTAAAGAATTACGGCCAAACAACAGGTTCTCAACCATCTCCAGAGAAAGTCAAGCAAAAAGAGCTGAAGTTTGACAAAGCTCTGAGGAAGAAGGGAAAAGAACTTGCGGAAGACTCGCAAAAGTCATTCCAGTTCGACATCCTAACACAGTTGGCCAATATCCCTGCAAGGATAACCTTATACGAGCTCCTGAAGCTCTCCAAATCTACTAGGGAAGTTTTAAGAGAAACTCTGCAAGATTCAGAAGTGTTCTTGACACAAATACCAGAGATGATCGAAGAAGGAGAGTCTCTTTGCGCGACATGTCACCAGATCTCTGGTAAAAACATCCCTTGCGTCACCTTCTCTCCGGAAGATATGCAAGTTAGGAGTAATAACCATCATCGCCCTTCATATTACAAGGGATACATAGGATCTACGGAGATTGATCGTATTCAAATTGATCCAGGCTCGGCCTTGAGCATCATGCCGCGAAGGATGCTACGATATCTTGGAGTGCCGATGAACAGATTAGCCGCAAGTAACACTACTATTTTCGGGTTCAATGCTAACGGTAGTAGACCCCTGGGTAAAATAAAGCTCAAGTGTCAAATCGGCGACCTGAAAACGAAAGTCACGTGTTACGTGATAGATATGGACACATCATACAATCTGCTATTGGGGAGACCCTGGATCCATAGCAATCTAATCATGCCCTCCACGTTATACTAATGCATGAAGTATGTTGACGAAGATGCGAACGTGAAGACGCTCATTGCGGAAAAACAACCCTTCAAAAGAGTTGAAAACTACTTTACTGATGCATTGCTTTATCAAGATGCGTTTGGCGTCGCATATCGGCCCATTCAGGATGACTCTGATAGTGGTAAAGAGGCTGATGCAGAATTAGGATCCGAAGATTCGGAATCTGAGGATGTGATTTGGGATGGTGAACTCATTGCGATAAGCCTCGAAGGCCTTGATGTAAATAACGCCGTTCACTCTAATGGTGAATGGGTGATAAATGAAAATCTGAAATTTACTTATTCTTCTGGTGTTGATTCTGAGCCCTCAAGCACTAGCACAGATGCATTTAGCAGCTGTGTAAATGAGATATATTTTCTGACTTCCTTCCAAGCACATATCCGATCATCATTATATGAATTAAGTGATGACGTTGAAAGCGCTGACCAAGTTATTTTTGAGGTCCCTCCCAAAAACAGAACCCAAAAGGCCATAATATTTGGAAGAGCAAGTCACAGGAACAAAGAGAAATATTCAGATTCTAAGGAAGAACAGAGAAAACCCGAGTTCTTTCATTATGATGAAAATTCCCGTGGAGTAATAAAGAAAATGTGATACAATCTGGCTGAAGGCAGAGGGTTGAATTTCGAAAAAGAAAGGAAGACAATCCTTCAACCTTTTGTCCCCGAAGGGAAGACGCCAGACTATTACCAGAAAACCGGCAGGGGGTTGAGATGCGTCACCACTTCAGAGGCCTCCGCAAGCCACAAAGCCGAGGAAAGATAGTACGATCATTCGTCAGAATCATCATGCTGGGATTCAGATGTCAGCACAAGTGTGATTTTCCACGAGGTATCCGCGAACATGGCTTCCGTGATCCAAAAAGACGAAGATTTGAAGGAAACCTCACCAGTAAGAGACGACTCTTGGGACAAGCATCTTAATATAGAGTGGGAGATTCAGTTTGAACAGCGGGAGCCCCCAACTGAAGATAAAGTCAGCCAAATCAATATGGGAGATGAAAAGAATCTTAAACCCATATTTATAAGTGAGAATCTATCCCCGGAAGAAAGGAAGGAATTGATATCCCTCGTCTGCGAATACATTGATATTTTCGCTTGGAGTTATGAGGAGATGCCAGGGTTGGATCCAAGCGTGGCGGCTCACAAATTGAAGATCCGACCAGAAGCTAAGCCAGTAAAGCAGCAACAACGAAGATTCCGCTCAGAGATCATGGAAGCTATAGAAGCTAAAATCAAAAATTTGACCGCGTCAGGCTTTATTCACGAGGAACAGCACCCTGATGGGGTCGCAAATATAGTTCCCGTGACCAAGAAAAATGGAAAAATCCGAGTCTGTATAGACTTTAGTGATTTGAATGAGGCTTGCCCTAAAGACGAATTCCCATTACCCATCACTGATATTATGATAGATAATACTTGTGGGTATGAGCGCATGACGTTCATGAATGGATTCTCAGAATATAATCAAATAAAGATGTATCCCGATGATGAGAAGCATACGTCCTTTAGGACACCACTCGGAGTATATTGCTATACAGTCATGCCCTTTGGCCTAAAGAACACAGGTTTTACGTATCAATGCGCCATGAATGCAATTTTCCAAGAGCATCTCTGGAAAACAGTGGAGTGCTACGTAGATGACCTAGCAATTAAGAGTAGAAACAAAGAAGATCACTTGAAAGATTTGAAAACAGTGTTTGACCTCATGAGGAAGCACCAGCTCAAGATGAATCCAGCTAAGTCTTTCCTGGGGTCTCTAGTGGGAAATTCGTCGGCTTTGTCGTAACTTTGAAAGGAATACATCTTGATCCAGATAAAGTCAAAGCTATCCAAGACATGCCACCTCCCCGTAACCTCAAAGAGTTAAGAGGGTTGCAAGGCAGGCTGGCGTACATTCGCAGATTTATATCAAATTTATCTGGTAAATGTCAACCTTTCACCAGATTGATGAGGAAAGGAGTGTCGTTCATCTTGGATGACGCATACCAAAAGGCTTTTGAATAGATCAAACAATATCTCACGAAGCCACTAGTGCTCGTATCTCCAGTTTCGAAAAAGCCCTTCCAGTTATATGTAAGGGCTATGACAATTGATTGGGCGCTTTGCTAGCGCAGAAGAATGAGTCAGGCCATGAGCAAGCCACTTACTACCTCAGCAGAATGATGATCGGGGCGGAACACCGGTATAATCCCGTGGAAAAGGAATGTCTAGCGTTGGTGTTCGCAGTACAGAAAATGCGACACTATTTAGTTGGACAAACTATCCACGTTGTATCGAGAGTTAACCCTCTGAGAATATTAATGACTAAACCCGAGTCATTAAAGACTATCCAATTGGGCTATTTTGCTATCACAATATGATATGCACTTCATCCCACAGAAGTCTATCAAAGGACAGGCCGTGGCCGACTTCTTGGCCGAACATCCAGTCCCGGCATCCTCGAGGTTATATGAACAAATCCCAGGAGAGTTGGAGGAACGGGATTTAATTCCAGAAAAGGATGGTTCGAGAAAGTCTTCTGAATCAAATACGGTTTCGAAAGGTGTATGGCAACTTTTCTTTGATGGTGCCTCCCGAATGGGATCCAAAGGAAAGACGACAGCGGGGGTGAGAGTTGTTCTCGTCTCTCCTCGTAACCACATCATTCCTCAAACTTACTCATTGACAAGCTCGTGCTCCAACAACGTCGCGGAATACAACGCCCTCCTAATCGGCTTAAGAATAGCCAAACAACTAGGGGTCAAATATTTGGAGGCATATGGAGACTCTCAACTCGTTGTAAATCAAATAAAAGGGGAGTACGAAGTCAAACATGAAGACCTCCTGCCGTATTATCATGCGGTGATCAAGGTCGCTAACGGTTTCACTGGTTTCTATATTAGCCACATAAAGCGCCACCTCAATAGTTATGCGGATTCGCTAGCTTCCTTGGCTGCTACATTAGCCTTGCCCAAGCATGCTAAAAGGCAAATTATGGTAAGCAGCAAGGAGTTGTTCTGTTCAAAGGATGAGCTCAAAGAAGAAGCGAAAAAGCCACAAGAAAACGAAGTTGACGCTTGCGCATCTAGCCTAGAGCCAAGGGATTGGCGTTTTCCTTATATAGACTATGTCCTTTACGGGATATTACCCGAAAGTTCAAAAAATCCAAAGCCATTCAGAGAAGGGCCATCCGGTTTTACTACAATGCGAAACTCTAGACGTTGCACAGAAAATCCTACAATGGAGTTTTACTTCGCTGTCTTTCCAACCGCGAAGCTCAAAAGGTACTCGAAGAAGCTCATGCTGGCATCTGCGGAGCACATCAGCCAGGACCGAAACTCAGGAATAGAATCCGAAGGATGGGTTATTATTGGCCTAAGATGATGATAGAAGCAGTCAACTACGCCAAGAAGTGTAGGGCCTGCCAAATACATGCAGACTTTATACATCAAGCTCCAGAATATCTCCACCCGATGGCTACATCATGGCCATTTGAGTAATGGGGTATGGACATCATAGGGCCAATTTCTCTGCCATCAACGAGAGGACACCGGTTCATTTTGGCCATAACTGATTACTTTTCAAAGTGGACTGAGGCCATCTCCCTGACCGAAGTAAAATCGTTAGATATTATCAAGTTCATCAAGCACCATGTGCTTTATCGCTTCGGGGTGCCTAGAAGAATAATTCATGACAACGTACCTCAGTTCGTAAGCCAAGTGTATTCCAGATTCTGCAACAAATATAGGATCGAAGATGTGGCTTCATCACCATACTACCCTGCAGCCAATGGTCTAGCAGAACCTTTCAATAAGACTATTGTAAAACTTCTTAAGAAGTTTGTGTCATCCAATCAACGGGATTGGGACGAAAAGATCGGAGAGTGTCTGTGGGCATACCGAACCACAGTCCAAACTCCCACCAATGCCACTCCGTTCTCCTTGGTATATGGATCAGAAGCGGTCTTGCCTTTGGAGATCCAAATCCCTTCATTATGAGTCGCATTAACAACAAGGATGATAGAAAAAGAAAAGCATCAGCAAAGGCTCCAAGAGTTAGAAGCCTTGGATGACAAACGTTTAGAAGCTCATTAGAGTATCAAGCTATATCAAGCGCGGATCTCCAGAACCTTTAACAAAAAGGCTAAACGAAGGACTTTTAAGAAAGGTGATCTGGTCCTGTCAGTTAGAAGACCAATCATAATTAACCAGAAGCCTAGGGAAAAATTCCAGCCAAAGTGGGAGGGACCCTTCGTCATTGATACGGTCTACTCCAACGGGGCGTATCGGTTGACAAAGCCTAATAGTGACAAGGTCCTAATACCAATCAACGGCAAGTTCTTGAAGAAGTATTATCCTTAGCAAAATTGCAGAACCCCAGTTATAATATGGCCTGGGCAGTTCTATGCTAGTCATGAGCAAATAGTTTTTCTGTAACCAGAACTTCGTCAATGAAAGTTCTTGGTTCCGGACTAAAAAGCCTTTAGTTCGCGAATCAGATTTTCTTCATATCAGATTTGCCAAGTTAAAAATTACCTCTGGTGAATCGGATTTTTTTTCATATCAAATTTGCCAAGTTAAATATTACCTCTGGCGAACCAGATTTTCTTTTTCCAAAATTTTCCAAGTTAAAAATTATCTCTGGCGAATCGGATTTTACTTTTTTCAAAATTTGCTAAGTTAAAAATTACCTCTAGCGAATCAGATTTTCCTTTTTCCAAAATTTGTCAAGTTAAAAATTACTTCTGGCGAATCAGATTTCCCTGTCCATCAAATTTGCCAAGTCAATAACACATTTGGCAAATCAAGTTTATCAACAAGAAGTTCTTTCATTCATAGTGGTTTTGGGTACTTAGAAAATTGTGATTCATTTCAAAATTATCAAGTTAACAGTTACCTCTGGTAATCAATATCAGAATCATCTTTCAGATACTCTCAGTTACGTAGAAAGAAAAGAACTTCTTTATTCATCATCAGAACAAAATTACAGAGAATTCTCTAAGTGCTATACAGCCAATAAGAGTAAATACAAATCACTAAAAAAAAAGAGGAAACTTGCTTCTGTAACCGTCTCTTTCGGATGGTTTAGATCAAAAAGTTTGCTTCTGCAGGCCCTTCTTCTGGAATGACAGACTTGCTTCTGTAACCGCCTCTTTCGGCATAGTTCAGATCAAAAAGTTTGCTCCCTGGCCTCCACTTTCAATTTGCTCTTGTAGCCTCCTTTTTTTTATGGATGGCTTAAAAGGCATAATCTTGTTTCTTCTTTCCAACCACAATCAGGGACCTCCTGGTTGGTTCCCCCAGTGATGATGCCAGTGAATTGATTAGTTCAAAACTGGGCATACCAAATGCAAACCCCAGCTATATAGCTGACGGGTTGCGCAAATTCAAGGTCCTGGTCATTAGTACCCTAACCTTGTGGGATACTAGGAAAGAAGAAGAACAATACCCCAGACCCGAAATCTTTTCTCTCATGAAAGATACATGAGACCTTCCAAGCCCCTTGAGGCATTGGAAGCAATTACGAGCTCATTGGGTCTGGACCATTTTTAAGGAGAATGACTATGGTTATCTCTTGTAGCCGAAACAAATCCTTGTTAAAAAGAAAGAAAAAGAAGGAAGAGGAGGGTATGAATCAGAAGAAGAGGTATGCTTTAATTAAGGAAAATGACTACGGTCAGAAGGATCTTGTCGGTGAGACACCCTACTGGATTGATGTAGTTTGGAGGTCTTGTGACATGCCAACTCTTATCCATCACTTCAGTTGAAGAAGAAGAAAACATAGCTGCGCTGGTGGATCGACTACAAAAGAGAGAAAGAGAAGAGAGTCAAGAAGAAATTTTCTCATGGCTGAATGATCCTTCATTGAAGAGAGCATGTGCCTTATATAGGTAAGCTGCTAACTGTGACCTCCAGTTTAGAAGAGATAAGACCGAGATCTTCGGTCAAAATTTTCAGTTCAGATCTCAACAGAATTTATTGCTGTTGCATGGGACGCTTAGATATCATAACCTAGAGATCTCGTCATTAATAAAGGCATGCAACGCTTGGAATTTCCCGCCAAACGGCTGCATCCCATGGCTTGCGGAAGTCTCTACAAATTCTAGAAAAATCTACGGTCTATTCTGCGAACTTCCAGACGAAACATCACGGGCCAGAATTCTGAATTCCGGGTCGCGGGTCAGATATGGATTGTGTAAATCCGCGAACCTCTAAAATTTATGTGGAAACAGATATACAGATACTAGAGTTTTGTGGTGGTTCGCAAATCTTAGACAAAAGATGGCAAGTTCGCTACAAGTCTCTGGAGAACAGCTGCAAGACCGTACATTAGAAGGCCAAAATCAAGTTCTCTATAAAATGACAAGGGAACTATTACAAAGAGAACTAAAGCAGTGTACACAAGAGTTCTACAATTCAATGGTTCAAAAGGGCTTTTATTTTCTCCTCCGCATCCTCAATGTCTTGTTGGAGAGATTCGTAAGCTTGAACAGTGGCTTGACGACATAATTCCTCGTCACTAACGACTACATTCAGCCCTGCAGCAGCCTCCAATGTAGCCAATTCAGTATATATCTCTTGGAAATCTCTGTTTGTATTGTCCTACTGGCGAGATAAGTCGACGAGGTTCCTCATTGATTCGTTGCGCTCCTTGGTTATTTTGGCCAAGAAAGCTTGAGCCTTGGAGATAGACTCTTGAGCCTTAATAATAGCTTGGTCATGGCTCTTGACAATTGAAGCGGCGGCCTCCACGGGAAGAACCAGAGATTGGCGATCTGATTGACATTTCTCTAAAGAGGCCTTGCAAACAGTTGCCTTCTCTTGAATCTCCTTCTAAGACTTAAGTTGTTCCTCTTTCAGCTTCTGGAAAATGATTTTCACTGTCTCGGATTTATCAGCACTTTTGGCTTTCGACAGGGATTCAGTGTACTTTTGGAGCTGAGCTATCATAAGCCTAAAAGGAGCGGCTCTATCCTCCCCACCAATGCTAACAATACAAGTTAGATAAATGTTGAGAATATTGGCGAGTGAAGCAAAAGGAACCCCTCTCAGTATTTTCTCAATACAGCGGTCCAAGAAGAGAAAGAAAGTCTCCACTGTGTCCTTCAGCAAATCAGTCTCAAGCATGTCGATCTCTGCATGAGAAGGAGTAATACTGGAGGAGGCAGAAGCGGGTTGATCCGCAATAAAGCTAGCACCATGAGGAATGGCACCCCTGGGAATTTTCGTGGAGCTACCAATCATAATCTCTTGAATTGCAACAACAGTTGGAGTGGCTGTGGCCGAAACCGTTGACATGGCAGCCGAGGGAATCACTGCTTCTGAAGCATCAACTGCAGAAGTAGTAACTTTGCCCGTCTCACCCGTTTTAGCTCCTGCGATAGTATTATTTGGGGAAGTCACCTTCGCGCCTATACAGTCCGGAGTCGAAACTGGAGCTAGCAAAAAGAAGAAAATTGATAGTTAAGTATTACAGTATCATTTGATAAAATAGCATAATTATCGAAGAAAGAAGATGAAAACCTAAAGATTGGACGCTGGATTTTCCAAGTCCATACACCTCAGGACCAAACACTGCAGGCCCATATACTTCGGTTCGAACCTCCTCGCTCAAAAAGACGTACTTACCATGATCGGAAGGAGGAGTAGAAGAGCGAAAACTGTCACTACTGGCATCATCATCATCGCCCCATTCATCTTTATCTTCAGAAGGGGGTGCTGCCTTTAGAGAGTCTGGTGCGCGGGTCTCCCCAATGATTTGCATTTCATCATCTGTAGTGCCCTGTGCAACAGGAACCACAGAGTTATCTTGTAAAGCCGAAGGAGCACAAACTTCAACGTTGGCCTGACCAACAGGAGGAGTAGAATCCTTTTGAGGAGCCAGATCCTTTTGAGTAGTGGGAGCAGGGTCATGACAAAGAACATGTCCTTGGTTCCGACGCCTCTTGAGGGAGCGAAGAGTTAAGGAGGAATCATCTTCATCCTCCTTGGATTCTTCAGTGAGGGGTTCAATAACTGGAGTAGGTGTTGCAGTTCTTGTCTCAGGCAGGGTACTCTGCAAATCAGTTCCCTGCGGAATGGTAGGCAAGTCGCTAAGACGCCTTAGTCTCTTCCGCTTATGTGAAGATTTCTCAGGAGAAGACGGCAATGGAGGAGAAGTCTTCCTCGATATCGGATCGGGAGAAGCATCAAGGGAGGCAGCCTGAGCCAGTACCTCAGTGTCCTCTTCCCTTTGTTCCAATTTATTAGACGTGCTGTCTCCCCTGACGTCCTCCATCTCTGCCACTTTCGTGCTGCCGACCTTCTTTTTCTGAGCATACCAAGATCTGATCTCCCGCAGACTGGTATGGTGTGTATTGAAATTCTGAGGAGCGGAGTTAGTATCCGCGAACCACTTACAGAAGCGGAAGCTCATATTCGAATTCGGGGTCTTGAACGGAAGATCAAATTTGGCTTGAGTTCCACCTGCAACAAAATGAAACCAAGCTCGAGCTCCCTCCAGAACATTCCCAATAAAGCTTAATTCCCTATTGGGATTACCCACATAAAGCTGATCATACCCAAACTGATGGGCAAAACGACCCGGGTAGTAAGGTTCTATATAGCAAAGGTTCCCCAAACGAAGGACCAAATGTCCTGGGCGGATATTCAACAACCACTAGAAACACCCCAAAAATAGGGTAGTGAATTTATCAGCACCAGCAGAATCCGTAAATTCTTCCCCGTACCCAGCATTCGGGAAGTATGGAAAACATCTAAACAACTCAAAAGTTGAGAAACAACGAAGGGTCTTGCGGATCGCGGCCATGTAGCCCCCTTTCCATTGCGACCTCTCATAGTGCTGCACTTTTGGAACACTTAAATCAATCTGTGAATATGCAGGACTCATCAGAGTGGGGCAATGTAGAACCAGCCAGGTCATCAAGTAAGTATAAGGAAGTTCTACATGCGGATTAGGAGTCTCAATAATAGGGTCTCCTTTCTTCCTCTGCTCTTTCTTCACACTGCAGAATTTATCAGAGATTCTTCTCAATCCGCTTTGGATACTGCATACCATGGCGGGCAACAAACTAAGTCGCCTGCCCAATGCCAGTAGAACGGCTGGGTATACAGCCCCAATGGGTATGTTTTCCTGCGAAGGAATAACACACTTTTTCAGCCAAACCAACAAATAACCCTCCAAAAAGGCAAGGTCAGATAAGGGCTGAAGGGCTTGATAATGAAAACTCTCAAAGGACGCCCTAGCTTTGAAAACATCTTCATCAGCTTCGGCAACATAAGCATCTGTTCCGAAGCTTGCAATTCTTCTCTCTACCTCTTTTTCAGAAACTGGAGGAAGGCGAGTGAAGTTCGGAGTACTCTTAGAAAAACTAGGTAAAAGATATTGCAGCCACTTCTTTGGTTTCAAACTATGGGTGCCCGATGTGTGAGTATAGATATGATAATGGCATAGCAACTCTCAATAAGTATCATAAGCCAAAGGGTCCTGAGTCTTTAATAGATGGAGTTCCTCTCCAGTAGGAACATACTCCTCATACGGGATGTTTCCCATAGGCAAACCCGAGATCTCATGCATCTCATGAAGAGCGAAACCCAATTCGCCTCGGGGGCAAAAGATTATAGAAGTATCAGAATTATACAATTCCAGCAAAACAAAGAAATGGAATCTGCTGGCGGAAATGCCGTGCTGAACCGCCTTGATGGCGCGATACAGCCCCGCATGATGAAACTGATCTCTAAATAATCGTAGAAAGAAATCGGTCAAAACAGCCCACTCTCCTTTTGAAGAACAGTGAACCCATCCAGGGGGATAGAAATCTGGAACATGGAACTCTCCTTGTGCATTGGTAAAACGATGCAAGAAAGTTTGTACGATTAGGGGAACCTCACCTCTAGGGAGGTCACGATTAAGCAACCCCGGAAGCAATCCACGAAAGCTCTTCCCAATGCCACGTGGAAAAGCACCTTGAGTATTGAAGCCCCCCAATAAGATACCGTCTTGCGGTTTGTTTATATGCCAGTCCATTTGTCTGGGCACGGAAAGAGATTGAAAGAACAAGAATGGGTAAGACCTCTCCATATTGGGGAGAAACAAGTAGCGACTTTTAACTTGACGAAACCACTTGTAATCACCATCTTCCAAACCATTGTCGGGCATTGAAACATGACCCCAAACAAAAAGACAGGTTTCAGCAATTGAGACCGATCTTCTCCCTCGAAAGATGATTGGTCATCAGCTCTCGCAATGTTGAGCGAGAAGGGTGGAGGATCCTGTCTTCTCTCTCTTGATTATCCGAGGCTGTACAATGAGGAAAGACGTGATCAAATCTGAACTCTTTATTCCTGTCATAGCGTAAGAATATCCGAAATAATGATCCTTTAGCCAAGGATTTGAGGCGTAATCAACTGCAAAAGACATTCAAATTCAAGACAAAAAAATGAAAAAATGAGAAAGGGACTGCCTTTCGACTTTTTACCTCCAATCAAGGGTTCCTGCCGAACCACTATCGAGCTAGATGCAGCTTGAGGATCTTGACGACTCTTGGCAACGGCATCGGAAGAAGAAGCTTTCTTCGGCATTTTTTGCAGAGGGAGGAAATCTCTCACACGGAGAATCAGATAGAAGATTGAAGAAGAGAAGTCTAAGGAGTCCAAATGAAGAACTCAGATTTTAAATTTCTTGAGATAAGGGCAACCTCTCGTACAGTGGAGATTATATAGCCGGTGATTTGACGACTAAGATCTCTGAACAGACGTGATATCCGGCTTGAATCACGTGGATACCTTTTAATTTAATGCAGCTCAGAAAAACGCCTTGAATCTAACGCCATAGAAAAACAACCGCCTGTCAGCCTTCCCGCAAAAGTTCGCGACCCTAATATAGAGTCGGTTTCTCCTCAAAAAGTGAATTCGCGACCCTAATACAGAGCCGCTTTCTTCTCTAAAATCGAAGGCTCGCGACCTTAATGCAGAGTCGCGCCCCTTCCGAAGACAATTTGCGACCCTAATACAGAGCCACTTTCTTCTCAAAAAGCGAAGACCCGCGACCTTAATGCAGAGTTGCGCCCCTTCCGAAGACAATTTGAGACCGTAATACAGAGTCATTTTCTACTCAAAGATGAAGGCTCGCGCCCCTAATACAGAGACACGTTCCTTCCAAAACAAGAGTTCGGACCCTAATACAGAGTCGTCTTCTACTCAAAGATGAAGAGTTGCGCCCCTAATACAGATACGTGTCCCTTCAAAAGCAAGAAGCAGTAGTGGCGCTAATACAGAGTCACAGACTTCAAACAAACGCAATGGAAGTTCTAATACAGAATATTATATCCAAAGTATTCCGAAACTCATCAAAGAATCATGAGAGTTTTGGAAACTTTGGAGGGGGTTTTATCGGCGAAAAATTCTGGAAAAGCAAAGCAGATCTACGAATTCAGAGACAGAAGCCCGCAACTCATCGGATCCGCGAATCGAAGAAATTGAGCTCCGCGAATCTAAGAAACTAAGGTCCGCGAATGTAAGAAACTGAGGTCCGCAAATCTAAGAAACTGAGATCCGCGAATCTAAGAAATGGAGGTCCGCGATCCAGACGACGGAACAGGTTCGCGAATCTAAAGCTCAGATTCACGACACTACCCATAGCTTTAGGGTGGGGGTTTAATACAAAGTCACTCGACTCGAACAAAAGAATTGCCACCTCAGATCATGGGAATAACTGCCAAACGAATGCAGCGGCGTTACTTCGATTGTGGGAATAACCACATAACGAATATGGCGGCACTTCTCGAGTAGTGGGAGCTAACGGTCGAGCAAAATATGGCGGGATGTTACTCTAAGCCTCCTATAAAAGGCGGGGAGCGAAAGACACACGGACGGAGACAGAGGAGAGCACGGCAAGAGGAGCTTCTTCTGAAAAACCATCTTTGTGATCAAGAGCTAAAAAAAAAACCTTTCTTTTCCCTTTAGCCAGCTGAGAGAAATTGTACGGAGTGTCAACGGAGAGCAGGATCGTTCTCCATAGCTACCTAGAAACCCAGTATTAAACAAAGAGGGAGAGCAATCTTCCTCATCTTCTGTAAACGGGAAACCGTTCGATTGTAACCCTTTTATTGAAAAGACTTCGATATAAAGAGCGTGACACTTTCATGGCGAACATCCGTCTAGCCGTAGATCCTGACATTCCTCAAATCCGTAACGAACCGGATTCGCAGGTTGATACTGCCACGGAGACTCTTCTGTTACGCATTCATCGAGGTGTATCTTGAAGCATATCTGATTGCTTTGTCACGCTGTGTTAAAAAATATCCCGAACCCTTACATGAAGTATCCTTATAAATTGTTATATCTCCTAGCCCATTTGGTATAGCTACTATTGGTACTGAGGTCAATTTGCACTTGAATTCCTCAAAAGCATCATTGCACTCCAAAGTCCACTCATATGGCTCTCCTGTTTGGGTTAGTTAGATTTATGGTGTTGCAATCTTGATGAAGTCTTAAATAAATCTCCTATAGTGCCCTACCTTCTCAATGAACTTGCACATCTCTATCACTGTCTTTGGAATTGGTAGCTTCTGAACTGCCTCCACCTTCTTAGGATCAACAGAAATACCTTCTCCGGATATAATATGTCCCAAAAAGAAATGCTCTCTAATCAGAATTCACACTTACCAAGCCTCCCATATAGCTGCTCCTGCCTCAAAATCTGTAAAACTATATTCAAGTTTTTTGAATGTGCTTCACGGCTCTATGAATTCTCAAATATTTCATCAATAAATACTACCATAAACATATCCAAATAATGGAAAAAAGGACATGGACACCTACCTAGCTATCTAAAATTTCATCAATCCTTAGCAATGAATTCTTTTTCTTGGCTATCACCTTGTTCAAACATTTATAGTCAAATCCAGTCTCTTGGTGCCAACTTTTTTGTTTTCCAATAACTCTGGGGCTCCCCATAGTGGCACATTGGGTTTGATGTATCTTTTACCCAACATGTCATCCACTTGAGTCTTCACTTCTTCTAACTCCATCCAACTCATACGATAAAGAGCTCTTGAAATAGGTGCTACTCTGGGAATTAGATTAATCGATAATTCCACACTATTCCTTGGAGGTAAGCCATACTCCTCAAAGAACACATCTGTGAAATCAGATACTATAGGAATTTTCCCCTCCCTCAAATCCAGAGTAGTGAGAGATCCATTTGTTGGTTTGGCCTTAACCAGCACAAGTTCCAAGATTTCACTATGACAAAGAAACTCAAATTCTTTTTGATCAGAGACTTCAAATATTATAGCTCTCCAATGGCAATCAATCACTGCATAGGAGGTGCTCAACCATTCCATGCCTATGATAACATCAAAACGATAATGATCTGAGATCAATATATCAGCATTAAATTTTCTATTACCTACCACTACTGGGTAATGTCCACAAAGTTTCCTAAACACAATTATTACATTCCCAGTGTTAATGTTCAACCCCAAATCTAAGGTAACATATAGTATAATATGTTATATGATGAATGCAAATAACGTGAAAAGAGTGCTTGAGTCAAGTAACATATAAGCAAGTACAAAACTAACTAAAATAGTATCTGTCATAATTTTTCAAGTTGCACGGGCTTCCTCTACTATCAATGTATAAGCCTTACCCTACTTGTGCCCTAGAGGTCCCTGTGCCAGAGATCTACAAAAGGCATGCTCATGTGGTACTAATAACCTCCTTGGTGTTAATCCAGTATGTCTTACTGCTAGTCTCTGCTGTTGCTACTAAGGTGGCATAACCCTCTGCTAATACTAGAGTGCTTGCGGAGGTTTCTAAGTCTATACTGCTTGCCTCTGACCTCTGGAGAACCTCCTTTGCAAATATGACCCCATTTGATAATCTGCAGCACCACAACTAAAACACAACCCAAGAGCTCTCTTGCAAGTACTCTGGGTGTGCCCAGGTATTTGGCAGTATCCACAAACTAGTGCTAGCCTAACTATAGAAGGAGTCATCTGGCATTTAATTAGAGGAACTCTACTATTCGATGCCCAAGACATCAGGCCTACAAATGAGTATCATATATTGTATATTTATATCCCTCATATTATCTATTTTGTATATAAATAACACTATTCGAGTATTTTTAGTGTGTTTTTCACGTGAAGCCTATTACTGCAGGATATGGCACAAAATCTGAAGAGGATTGGGAAAATCGAGTCCAGAAAGAGTATGAGATAAAAAAGCTACTGAAACATAAACTTAGATGCCACTAAAGTAGAATCCAGTAATGGAAAAGAGAAAAAAAGAACAAGATGATCAAACTCCAGAAGCCAACAGCCAAGAAGACAAACTTCTACCGCTATTTCGTGGCATTTCCACAATTTGGCGGCAGAAAGGGGCCTACATGATCGGGGTTTCCTCCTCTGACTCATACGCGGAGTAGAATTTCTCCGACCAAAATTGAATGCCACTATTTGGTGGTCAATGCTACTATTTGGTAGAAAAAGTAGTGAGTCTACAACTGAAATTTTTATGAGGGCTTTGTTGTAATTTTATAGTTTTTCTATTTTGACTGGATTAAGATTTTGTAATCATGTGGCTTATTTATTGGCTGTGTCCTTGTAAATTAGGATTAACCTAAGTTTGATTGAGATTAATAAAATTAGAAGATTAAACCCTAGGAGCAACGACCACAATAGTAGAGCTTCAATGGTTTTTTTTTTTTTTTGCTGTTCATCATGTTCTTCATAGGTAAATTAGTTAATTTACTTTTTAAATTATTTCTTATTGCTTTCTAGTTTAGAAATATACTTGCTTTCTAGGAAAAATTAGATTTTTATTATATATCATAAATAAAAAATAGTACCTTGTTAACTAGGATCATGCATAGCTAATCGCATCGATCTTAAGATGCAGATGAAGTTAGGTTAACAATTTTAACATGTGATTTTCTTATCATCTTTCTAGAAAAAGAATTAAAGATATGATTTTTCTATAAATAAATTGAAGAGGTTAACTTGCAGATCCAAGATCTTTAATAAGTTATGCTTAAGTTTAGTCTTTTGAAAATCTATGTTTATTAGGTTTTGATGTTTTTTTTACTTTTGTTTATAGTATTATTTATAGATATAATTTGTTTTTAAAAAAGTAGTCATCTTTGATAGTTTCTACTTGCACACCACTTGATAGATCATATTTAGAGATCAACTTTTGACATGTTTTAATTGTGCATATTAAAAAGATAGGAAGAATAAAGAAAATTTACTGTTCAGTTATTAATCAATGGACTTGACATCTTAGGCTAACTTTAGAAAGTAAAAAACTAATTTAACATCTCATAGTTAGCTTCTTAAAATAATAGAGAAAGTAAGATACTGTAGGAAGACTTGTTTGCGCTACAACAATATTGTGCGCTTGCAGTAAATTTATCACATCAAGTTTTTATTGCCGTTTTTGGGGATCAATATTGTTTTCTTGCTTTTCCTTGCTTTTCCTTGCAGTAAATTCCTGCATCTGGAAGTATAGATGCAGGAAGCTAAAAGAGAATAGAGGAGCATCAAAGAGCTGCTTCAGAAATCAGGGAGCCAAGCTACCTAGTCTTGCCACCAAATAGTGGCCAGAGCCTCCACTTAGCAGCAATTAAGAGTCTGACTTGCCCAATTTTTATCCTATTTTGTGTTTCGGGTTCCTGGTTTTAAGAAAAGGAAAAATAAAAATAGTGGGAACATCATATTTTTTGTTGATAATATTTCTTCCACTTTTCATCTCATTAGTAACTTCCAACACTTCTTGTATTACTTTTAGGAGGCTTACACATTTATTCATGTATGTTGGCTCATGGAACATTGGACTCATGATAACTTTGGTCAACCTTTGAAATCAGATTTAATCATGCATGACAAGATGGACCAGCCAATTCTGATACTTCAGAATCGATGTTACTTGTTGTGCACATCACTACCATCATGCATAAAACTTCTATAAGCAGTGAGTAATAACTATGAATTGAAAGCACAGTACGTCAGCATGCTTCCTAAGTTTACTAGATCTGATTATGTGGAAGCCTAACTCTTCATCAGTAAATTTTAGAAAGTGTGTGTGATGATCAAACTGCAACACTTATCGAAGGATGTAATAAAGCTCAGTTTTTTCCCATTTGCCCTCAAAGATAATGCCAAGTAGTTGTATACTATGGCTACTAATTCAATCAATATTTGAGATGAATTTGTGATTGTATTTCTTAAGAAATAATATCCCACGCACAAGATGACTAAGATATGAAATGCCATTAATCAGTTCTGTCAAGTATCAGGAGAACCCTTCAATAAATACTAGGAACGATTCAAGAACTTACTAGCTCAGTGCTCCCACCATGCGATAGAAAAGTGGCAGTTATGTTGAATCGTATACAAATGACTTAATTACACTTCCAAAACTCTTCTAGAGTCTCTGTCAGGGGAGTTTACGAGGAAAAAAGAGGATGAAGCATGGGAATTCTTAGAAGACCTATCGTGGAAAACTATGTAGTGGGATAGTTTTGCTGAGAAGCCCATTGTATCGACATCTATAAATAAGGGTGAGATCCATAGCGTTGACAACTCTATAACTGCCAAAACTATGATTGTGGCTCTTATGAAGAGAATTGAGACATTGGAAACTTCTAATGCTCCATAGGTGGGTCAAATAAATCAAATTGCATGCTCCCACATGCTTCAATTGTGGAATTTCAAATCACGTTATGGTGGAGTATTCACTATTAATGAATTCTATGGGTGGTTCGAAACTTGAGCAGGCTAACTCCTTATACCCACGACTTATGAACAATCAATATGCTCCTATATACAATCTGAGTTGGAGGAGCCACCAAACTTTTCATAGGGTTTGGGGCAATATCAGGGAGCCCCCAACTCCAAGATTCAGTCTCTAGCCACTGGTCAGGTTTTAAGACTAAATGTGGGTGTCTATCAACATCCAAATGCCGCAAATCAAAAGAACAACCAAAATAGACTACTTACACATAATCAATCATATCACAATAGAGGTCTAATAATGATAATGAAAAGCAACTGTTGTCACTCAAGAAAACGTTGCGAATAATGTCAAATCTTCGTCCAAACATGACGCGCACATTCAAATTCTGATGAAAGTGTCAACTAATTTTATTCAAGAATAGACCAACACCTGCTCGTAAACTCTCAGTCTATTAAAAACTTATTCCACTCTTAGTGCACCGCAGCCTACATTCGCTGATTCCACGATTCCATCACTTCACTTTCCACCATCATTATCATGATAATCCCATGAATCACCAACTAGCATAATAGAGGAGTCAGACTCCTTAGAATCTGATCCCCCTATTAATCATATTTATAAGCCTTAGGCTCACTATCCAAATCGTTTAAAGAAAAATTCTTCTTAGGTAAAGCACATCCTTGAATTATTAAGTAAGTAAAGATCAATGTTCCTCTTCTCGATGCAATCCAGTAAATACCCACTTATGCAAAAGTCTTAGAGGATTTCTGTATGAAAAAGAGAACAACAAATATTTCAAAGAAAGTCTTTTAAGCTACTAATATCTCTAGTATACTATTTTAGTTGGTGCCTATGAAATACAAAGATCATAGAAGTCATATTGTCTTCTATACTATAAAAATTACAGTGATTGAAAGGGCTTTCCTGAATTTAGGAGCAAGTGTCAGCTTGCTACCTTATTAGTATACCAGTAGATAGGACTGGATGAGTTGAGGCCTACCAAGATTACGTTATAGCTAACTGATAGGTCTGTGAAGAAGCTTATGGGAGAGATTGAGGATATTTTTATTAAAATTGGAGAATTTATTTTCCCGATCAATTTCATAGTTCATGAGACTCAACTTGTAGTGAATCT
Source organism: Dracaena cambodiana (assembly GCA_036321105.1). Lineage (NCBI taxonomy): Eukaryota > Viridiplantae > Streptophyta > Magnoliopsida > Asparagales > Asparagaceae > Dracaena > Dracaena cambodiana. The sequence continues at coordinate 19,928,789 of JAYEPQ010000017.1, forward strand.
ACAGCACCATATCCCTATTATTCTGGAACGACCATTCCTGGCTACCTTCAATTTTGTTATTAATTGCCGGAGTGGGTTGGTGAGACTCTTCTTTGGAAATATAATACTTGACTTAAATATATTCAATGTAGAGTGCCAACCAATTGATCCACATGACTAACCACTAGATATGAATATGAACCAAAGATTACCCAATGAGAACCCAGAGGTGGAACTCTTTGATGAGCTTGATAGTTTAGTTAATGAGAGATTATTCTCGGATACGCTCGATGAGTCATCAAACTATGTATTTTTCACATGATGCATCTTCCATAGAGCCATTGACGATTGAACCATGAGTTTAGTTACGACCACCAATTGAGTATACATCTGAGTTTGAGATGAAGACCCTTCCAAGTCATTTGAAGTATGCTTTTTTGGATGAACACAACACACTACAGTCATTATCTTTGCAGATTTAACTGAGGCTCAAGAGGAAGCAACCCTCTCAGTGTTAAAAGCACATAGGGAAGCTAAAAGCTAGAGTATGGCCAATATCAAAGGGATTAGTATATCTATAGTACAATATAGAATTTATTTACTAGATAATGCATGACTTACAAGAGATCCTAAGTGTAGGTTGAATGCAGTAATAAAGAAAGTTGTACAGAAGGAAATTCTTAAGTACCTTGACAATGGGATCATCTATCCTATCTCTGATAGTGCATGGGTGAGCTTGGCTCAAGTAGTGCTTAAGAAGTCAAGAATCGCTGTAGTTAAGAGCATTGAAAATGAGCTTAACCCAATACGTTTGTAGACAACATGGCGATTTTATATCGCTTATAGAAAGCTAATATCGCTTATAGAAAGCTAAATGCTACAACTAGGAAAGACCACTTCCCTTACCTTTTATTGATTAGATATTGCAACAGTTGGCCAGACACAAGTTCTCTTATTTCTTAGATGGATATTTAGATTACAACCAAATTCCTATCACTCTTGAGGATCCAGAGAAGACATGTTCACATATCCATTGGGCACCTTTGCATATAGATGCATGTCTTTTAAATTATGTAATGCGCTTGCCACATTCCAAAGGTATATGGTGAGTATCTTCTTCAACATGGTTGAATGATTTCTAGAGATCTTCATGGATGACTTTTCTATCTTCAAAGATTCATTTCATGAGTGTTTATACCAATTAGAGTTAGTTCTCATGCATTGTCATGAGAAACACTTAACACTCAATTGGAAGAAATGTCATTTCATGATAAAAATGGCATAGTGCTAAAGCATGTCATTTCAAAGACTGGTATCGAGATTAACAAAGCTAAGATAGACCTAATCACGAATCTTCCACCTTAGCAATCAGCGTAATATATGTGATCTTTTGTTGGCCATGTCAGATTCTATAGACGATTCATTAAATACTTTAGCAAAATTGCTAAGCCTTTGATACATTTGTTGGCCAAGGATATACCATTTAATTTCACACCTGATTGTCTAAGAGTTTTTGACCATATTAAGAAGGTGCTTACCACCACTTCCATTATTCATGCGCTAGAGTGAAGTCTGCCTTTTGAGTTTATGTATGACGCGTCTGATTATGATATCGGTGCAGCTCTTGAACAACATATTGATAATGTGACGCTTCAAATCACACTGGTGGGCCCGATAGTGTGTCCCAAAAATGGGCAGAGTGTCACCGGCGGGCACTCTCAATACCATAGTGCATGAGGCCATTTTTTCTTTTCAATACAAACGTAGGCAAGAGACATGGAAGCGTGCAAATATGAGATATAAACTACATATCTGAATCTATCTACCACAACATCATATGCATAAATATAGTAATATCTAGGAACATATATATATATAAATGATGAACCATATATATATATATATATATATATATTCATTGAAAACCGTTAATTTTGTGTTGGCTTGATGGAGGACCAAATCAAAACTTAAACCCAAGAAGTTGGGTATGAGTGAACCCTAGGGGGTCGAGATCATAATCCAAAAGAAATTTTTAAAAAAAAATATGGGAGATAGTGATAATGAACTGCAGCTCAGGTAATTTGCGTGAGCTGTCATCTCATTTCCATTTTTCTCATATATATATATATATATATATATATATATATATATATATATATATATATATATATATATATATATATATATATATATATATATATATATATATATATATATATATATATATATATATATCAAAAGGATGCTCATAGAGTCAAATACAGTATCAGAACGGAGCAACATAAGAATATATACAAGAGTGTATGGATACCACAGGCATATCTAGGAAGTATGATATACATGTACATATAAAGCAAAATGATAAATATATAAAAATAATGAAAATCCTATAAGAAGCTGATACTAGCACTCGGCCTTCTCCTAGAAATATGGGTCCTCGAGAAGTTGGACTCCTCCTTGGGTACTGCTGTCTCTGCTAGTAAGCCTTGGGGGTGATAATTTAAGAGTCAGAACCCAAAGAAGAATACAAGTCCAAGCTCGTGCAGTACTATGAAAAACATATCAGTGTGACATGCAAATAGGAATAATATAAAAGATGCTTATAAATGAATTATGAACTATAGAGTATGCAAAATATAACTTGGATCATGAATTACAAGATATGCAAAATATAATATGGTTAAGGTATGCTAAATATAACATAATCATGATATACATGGATCAAGTAAAAAGGTACGGTAAATATAACATGGATCATGTGGTACATGATATGCATAATATGTCATGAATAGGCAAATGGATGCAATCTCTATCCTATTAATTTGGAACTAAATGGTGGGGTTGTAATATATTCTAGAAGTATACCGTGCATGTCAGGTATCACGGCTACAAATCTGATCGTCACACGAACCGACCACCACTAAGCATAATAGAGATAAGCTACAAATTCTGTCATTATATGAACCAGCCGTCACTAGGTGAACAAAAACTAGAATTCAAAATCCCGTGCATATCCAGGACCACGGTCTCAAACACCAACCACTACACGAGCTGATTTTCCACTAAGCAAACAAATTGGAATCCAAAATCTCGTGCATACTCAAGATCATAGTCTCAAACACTGATCTCTATACGAGCCGGTCCACTACTAAGCAAACTTACAACCGATAGTGTCAGCACAATACGTGTTTTATTTCACCTTTCATTTTTTTCATACCCACAATGCAGTGAATGCTAAGTATCAATGTGACATATATAATAAGGATACATGTATCCAAAAGCAGGTGCATAAAAAACAATACACACAGCATGACTAACAAGTGCAAAAGTAATACTGGTTGATACAAAGTTACAGGATATGTTTACGTATATGAGATCATTTCTAAGAAAGAATAACATGTATAAGTAGTAATATATATAATTAAACATATGGGCATATAAACCAGGTGAAGATAAAATGACATGCATATCAACATTGACAAATATAAGAGCAATACTGATAGGTACAAGAGTTACAGGATATGTTCATGTGTGTGAGGTATTTCATCCTAGCAAGTATAACATGTACAAGTAATATCATGCGTAAACAAATATGCGTGCATTTATATCATATAATTTATCAAGTGGTATATGCACAAATATGACATATTTGTCTAGGCATGGACTATAGCAACTTTGAACTCACCATATGCTAGTAACAATGAGAGAGATTAAATATTTGCACATGAGTATCATATCATAAATCAAGAGGAGTATGTGCGGACATAGTATGTGTACCTATGTTGCTACGATTCAGTAGACATATCAAACTTTCAGGTGTTGTTTGACTAGTACAAAATGGAATTAGAGTATGAGATTTGGTACATTTGTAGATAATTCAACTATTTTTTAAATAAATCTTAAATAAGTTTAACTGGAACTCTAGACCAAATGTTATGGTTATTTTATTATGGACATACTACTGCTGCTATGGATTTGATATAGTTGAGTTTTTCAGATTAGATTTGGCCAAGATGATATTAAATTTTAAGTTTAAAATTTTCATTAGTCCTAGATAATTGAATAATCTTTCTAATAAAACTTGAGTGAGCTTAATTGGAGTTCGAGAGCAAAAGTTATGGCCATGGGCTTCTGCTAAACTACAGACCTGATACAATAGAGTAATGAAGTTCCAAACTTATTTTGAGTAGGTAAATGGTTAAATTAGAATCTCTTGTAGTTGAAAAAATTATTGTTTTAAAAATTATCTTTCTAATGACACTCAAATAAGGTTAATCTCGATTAAGATAGAAAGTATGGTAGTTCTAAGATGAACTGTTACATGAGTTTGCATAGTGGTAAGATATGTGCATATATAACACAGACGGTGTGACATGTGTAATGAGACTCAAGTTACGTGTAAGTTTGGACATTCATAATCATGAAGTTAGGTTAACAATATATTTAGTATTATATGAGAGAAAATTACATCTAGAAATTGTAAGTTTAAATAGTTTGAGAGGGTATTCTAGCCTCTAGTTGAAGCCAAATTGGAAATGAACCGATATTAACGCGATTGCTCCATAAAATTGTTGAAATCTTCTAAGAATCATACTAGGAAACTAGGGTAGGAGCTGGGGAATACTTTTTGACATTGGCAGAGAAGTTCAGATTTGATTTGTAGAGGTTAAATTTAAGAACAAAACTCAAAGAGCAATATACCAAATTTTTAGCCCACTCTCAGGCTAAATATTTGGCGATTTATTTGATAAAAATAGAGAGAGAATTAGGCTTCCTGGTCTGAAGATAAAATGAAGAGGAGTGAGAGAAATAAGTTTGATTTTTTTAGATTTTTCTAAATTTATTTCAGGGGTCAAATAGCCAGTGGAAAGTGAGTATGTTGTTATATTAAAAACTCTTAAACTTCATTTTAATCACATGTTTGTCATTGGGTAAATTAACATTTAACTTTGGTCAAGGATGGTTGATGGTCTTCTGGATATAGATTTGGTGTTAGTAGGAGGATAAAATTAGAATTCTTTATTTAATTTGATTATTTAAATTGGATATTTGCCTGAAAATTGGCCAATCTGGAATAATTCAAAAATATATAAAAAAAAATTCAAAATAATGAGATAAGAATTGCCCACTTTACGGAATTTGAAATTGAAAACTTAATTGAAGGATATAGCTTAGTTTACTTAGTATCCTCCTGTATTAGTATTTGAGCATCTGAGCTAATACGGATGATATGAATAAATAGATATAAGGGCTAATGGATTAGGAGTGTTACAGTCTACTCACCTAACAAAAAAATTTATTTTTGAAATTTTAATCAAGAGCGGAATATAGCAATAAAGTAGATGGTGAGATCCTAACAATTTAGCAATGAGTTTAAATCCTAAAGTGGTTCACATATCTCTTAAATACTCAGATAAATAAAGGAAGTCTCTATTAAGTATAACGTGACAGTATCATCCCTGCAGAGTATTAAATTCCCATGTAGTACATTGTTAACTTTTATATAAACTTATTATTGGAATATCCAACCACTGATTCCAAAATTTGGTCATTTTGGGTTTTTTTATATATAATTATTTGATAAGAATGTCATTAGCTTTTAGGCAAATATGATAATCAGTGACAATTTCTAATAATAAAATTATAAGCATATGTTGCTCATAGAAGATAAGGACGGAATGAGGATCAAAACCAAAAGATATGATATAGAATAAGGTAAGCAAATAAAGAAATGTTAATGGATATTGCTTGGATGTATATGGCAGAATCCTAGAGTCACGGGTCAAATAAAAAGTAATGGCTCTGTAGTGTCCCCTCTGGTATCAGAGCCTGGCCATTATTTGTTGTGCAGGAGGGATTTGTAGTCTATATGACTTCAGTGAGTATAATTATACATTGATACTCGATCATAGAGAAACAATCAATAAAATCATGTTAGAAAAAAAAGTAGTTGGTATTATAACCTGCAACAGCTATCCAAAACTCTTAAAGTTCATAAAAGAAGGTTTGTGGGATATTTAACAAGTTGAATGGGGCTTATGAAACAACTATGCTTCAGGCTACAAGAAAAGCAAGAATGGCTTAAACTTTCAGTAATGATAAAGCTTCTCATCCACAAACTAGTTACAAGTATAAACTATAATTATTTATTAGTCTTTCAAATATTTATCACTCTTGGGTGGAGAAAAGAAGTGAAGTTTTTCCAGCCATATCAAATTTGGATATTCAGCTATACCGAGCATTGGTAGATATTCAACGCCAAATATGACATCAAAGAATCAATTACAACTGTTACTAGTGTAGCAGTTTTATCGAGTTGGTCGACAAGGCCCGAAACCTCCTCGAAAATATTGACAACTACTCCCATACAACAGATGAGTGGAGGATATTTGTCACAAAGGATTCTCATGCAAAATTTAGTATCCCGAAGGATTGAGACAACGATGTAATAAAGTTATTGAGGGATATAAATTTCAATTAAACTAATTTAGATATACCAATGGAGTTTAGATGGATAGCAGAATATCTGAATATAGGAATCACGAAGGGCAGTATAAAAAAATGTGACTCTCTTGACATCCACGGTCCAAGATTCTCAATAACAATAAAGATTTCTGATAGCAATAATAAGGTTTCCTACATGATTAAAGTAAAATTACTTCAATAGTAAGATTCTCTGCATGATTAAAGTAAATATGCACCAACAGTAAGATTCACTATATGATTAAAGTAAAACAGAGCCAACAGTAAGATTCTTACAGCTGGCGAGACTTCACCAGGAAGGAATCGAAAGGTTCAGCTAGAAGGAACCCGTTTATAAATAGAGACTCGCGAGGGTATCAGCAAATTCATCGGCACCTCCTCATACTCTGTGTGTTCCACTCCAATATCCTCACCATCCTTATCATCTCTCCTTAGCATTTTTCAAGTCTTGTGCCAGCTAATCAAATCCACTCTACCTGTAAAAACTAGTCTCTACCTATATGTATAATTAGTGTGCTTGCTTTCCGCATCAGCGTGATTGTAGTAACGTCCCCTCTAGTATCAAAGCACGGCCATTCCTTATGTGGCAGGAGGGATTGTAGTAGCATCCTCTCTGGTATCGGAGCCCGGCCGTTTCTTGTTGGGTAGGAGGGATTTGAAGTCTGTACAATTTTAGTATGATATCTACTATTCCAGTGCATCCTGTATAAGAGCGTGGTCATTTCTATGGAGTACTGTATCTATATTGTTGAAAGCAACTATTATGCCCTGGATATCTAGATTAGTTTGCAGTCTGTAGTGTTGGAAGAGCAAGTTGTTATATTCATGGAAGAGCAACATCGAAAAATCCATTGGCATATAGAGTATGGCAAGGAATCTTACTGTTGATTGTAGTAACCTTCGAAAAATCTCGAAGACAGACCTCTAAATCTTGGTCAGACCTCGACCGTTCCTTGTTGAGCAGGAGGAATTTGTAGTCTATACGTTTTCAATGTGATGTCTACTACTCCTGTATATACTATATGGTTTGAATTATTATGAATTAGATTGTATTTAGTTTGGTGTGTTAGTTAGGGTTCTATGTATTTTATTTTATATGGTTTTATTCCAAAAAGTTTATAAAAAACCACCAAAAATCATAAAAATTCCCAAAATATTTGGAAAAAAATCCTCAAAAATTGGAAAAATCAGGACAAAATAGGAAAAAGGAAAAATTGAAAAAATGGGAATAATATGGAAAAACTCTTTTTTGTATCTTTTAGTTCGTATATGATGCCAAATTAACTGTAAAATCGATTTTTGCTCTCTTATAAATAACATGGGTATTTTTTGAATTTCATTTTAAGTGTCCCTTTTTAGATTTGAGTAATTTTAAAGTCCATATTCCTGTGTGTGCTCTTTGTTGTTGCAGATAGGTATATGTGGGCTCTCTAAGGAGGTGCTTTTAAGCACCAAAGGCTACATAGAGTTACTTACCCATCCACATCTTAGATGCCTACTGATATACAATTCATTTATGAGAACTCATGAAGAGACATAGTCATTTGGAATATTTTTTGGGTGTAGCGGAAAATAATTTAATTAATATCATAAGTTTCCTTAATACTATTATTGATCTTATAGTTTTTAGCTTCGACAAATTAGATGGCCACATGAAATATACTACGGAACAAAGCAAACAATTGATTACTATATTTTCTGAGTTAAAAAATAAATAAATGTAGAACTCAAGCGAGTTGATGGAAAAACTAATAATAGAAATAATCGAGAGGCTACACCACATTGACGGTTTAGGAACTAGCGTAAAACGGAAGAAACTAAGTCATCAAATTAATATGATATAAGTCACAAAATCTGTCGAAAAGGACTTAATCTCGATAAGTGTACGGCTCGATAATTGAACTGTTTAACTGCTGGAAAGAGCTATTTGAGGATCCAAAGAGTACCATACAAGAGAGAGACCATTTAGTGAATAGAATACAAGGAAAGTACTTTCAGAATGAAGGTTTGTTACACCAATTTAAATTTGATCCTAAAATATATAACTTAGAAAATGAGGAAAATAAGACATAGCTTGTCCAAAATTGAGTTATGAGAAAATTTTGAGTTTGAAGAATACTGCAAAATATTTTCAAAATACTTTTACAAATTAGAGGACGATAAGGCGTAAAATTGGCTTAATCCATTTTTCACAAGTTCCTAAGTTCATGGGATACTAACACATGAAACGGATAACCAGATTATCTAAAATGAATTAAGAAAAAGGATAATTTAGGGCACCATATTCATTACGCACTTAAATAATAGAGGATGTCTGCCTTAATATAAAATCTTATAAAAAATAAAAAATCTTAATTAGTAGCTCACTTAAGGGAAGAAAGTGTTGTGAAAATGTAATTCGTAAAAACTGAAAGATAAGAAACGAAACACAAAAAAAAGAAACCAAAACCAGTGTTTAGAAAAATTTTCCGATGGAAGTCATGGAGGAAGAACTAAGGATTTATCAAAAATAATAAGTATAATAGGAAATGTGATGAGTCCTTTATCCAAAGAGAAAAGAAAGTGTGCAGGTATTTTGTGTATGACGAGGAAGGACATTTCGCCCGAGACTTTTCTAGAATAGGAACAAAATGCTAAGAAGATGATAAAATAAATGGAAGAGTAAGATTTAGCAGTCTGTCTTGGAGAAAAAAATCTCTTCTTTGGATGTAGTACTATATGAGCTCAATGTTGAGAGCGATTCGGATTCTGAAATGATCTTTATAACGAACACCGAATCATGTCTACCACACGCCCAACATCAGAATTGGAAAATGTAATATTAGGAGATGTGGTCAGCAAAGAAGTAGTCTTCAGCCAAGAAGGTATCGAAAAAATGAAGAAACAACAACAACATTAAAAAACAGAGTTATATAATGTCTTACGACTCAATTTCTTTTCCAAAAGAATAACTGAGAATTTCAACGGAAATGCAATTGCAAATATGTAAACTGGAGGGCGGGTAGATATCCCCATCTTCAACAGCGAAAAGGTGTAAAGATGTAAAA